>CP139505.1:126894161-127013194 GCA_021014915.2 Artemisia tridentata subsp. tridentata | reverse complement strand
TCTTAACAAGGAATTACAAAAAGGGAGGAGTTATTCAAGCCCCCTATTTTATAGCCTGTACTTTTTCGTCCTTTTTGTACCTTTTTTTTTTGTACTTTGTGTCCTTTTGTACTTTTCATCCTTTTTAGTACTTTTTTTTTCACTTTCGTCTTTTTTTTTTTTTTTTTTTTTTTTTTTTTTTTTTTTTTTTGTAATGTTTATTTTTTGTGTAATGTTTTTTTGTACACGTTAACGTTAACACATTAAACAACTAAAATGTATTCAATTAAACAAGAACATTAACACATTATTTAAAAACAACACCTACTACATGTGAAGATTATTAATGTCATCTAAAAGCTCATGGAGCATTGCACTCGACTGACATGCGTGATCCTCAGGATTCCTTGTCAATTTCAGTGATGTCTCGAGCGTCTTATTTCTTGTCATCAACATCTTGTTTTGAGACACTAACATCTTGTTTCTCGTTTCAACCTGGTCAATCTTATAAGCTTGCTTGTCAATTTTATTATCTTTAGCAACGCAGTTTGAGTACTGCGTTGAAGAAGAGGCTTGACTAAAGTGCTTCTTTTGAAACACATCCTTCCACATAAAGTACCGACACCCATAGTCATCTGTTCATGGCTGTTACATGTTAAGAAAATAACAAGAAATGTATTATTAACAAACAAATAATTTACATAACTAAGCAAACGTATGATTACTTACCACTGAAAGAGGACATGCGTAATACGGTTGACCATAACTAGCTTCTTTACGGGATATCCTCTCTATAATGAATCCTCTCTGACAGCGACACAAGTACGGATTATTTTGTTTCACCTGGACAAAGAATTAATTTAAATAATACAAATAGTTATTTACAACATAAATCAGTAATGTATTGTTAATTTAAATAATACAAACAGTTATTTACAACATAAATCAGTAATCATTCACAATGTTTTGTCGGTATAATTATTTACAACATAAATCAGTAATCATTCACAATGTTTTTTCGGTATAATTATTTACAACATAAATCAGTAATCATGTACTATCTTTGTGTTTGTCTAATCTCATTATACATGTGTAGTTGATCGTGATATAATGTTTCCCATCCGGATGCAACGGCATGTCTGTGGTACCTCCATTGTGGGTGAATAGTCGGAAATGGTGAGTTTTCATCTAGCGTAAGATGAATGTAGTGACCAAAATTCCCACTCCCCACACGGCCAATCACAAGGGGGCCAGTTCCTTGTGATAAATCTGGAGCGGAAAAAAATGAAAAACACGTAGTGTTGCATCCCCCGGATATAAATACAACAGGCCGGTTAATCACTGTGGTCAAACTTGCTGTCATTCGTTTCTGTCAAGCATAACTGTTTGGTTTGTGACTTTTTCTTTACCAAAAAAAAAAATGTTAGTCATTCTAAACAAACAGGCAAACAAAAGGAAAGTGGCGAGAACTTGATGATTCTCGATATTGTTGGATATTTTAGTGTAATTGGATTAACTTGTTTGACCAAGTTAGTCATAATAAGACATCACTTGGTCTTGGAGGTGCGGAGTGCACGCCTATTTGAATTTATTATGATCTTAGGGGCGAAGCCCCTAAGGGACGGGGGTTCGGGGGCATATAATTAAGGGACTAAGTTGTTATGGTAAAAGTTCCTCAGAAAATTAAATTTTCAGAAATTAAGGGACTAATTTTGACAACTTTGAAACCCTTGAAAAAAACTGCATAAAAGATTCATACGGTTTTCTTTGTGCCCTAATCCCTGGAAAAATTTCATACGGTTTTCTCTTGGTCATCAATATCTCTCTGGTTTATCAATCTAAAACAAAACATTCAAAACGTTCTCAATCTCTGAATTATATCCGATTGAATAATTCGGGAGAACCACCGAATTAATTCGATCTGAAAATGTTCACACACCTTTCAGAGATTCAAGTTATATCCGGTTGTGTTCGTCTATTCGGTTTATCCCCTACAAAGATCGAATCAATTATTGAAGATGACGAACCCTGATTATGTGAAGGATGTGAATAATCATAACAAACGAATAAAATAGTTTACTGATAATCTTGGATGGTGAATCAGTGAAAGACGAGAAGTATGAAAGAAACGATATTGGACAATTAAAAGTTGAACTGTTTAATGAATGAGCCGAGATGACTATAAAGCTCTATATCGAAGCCATAAATACGTATTGGCTATAAAGTATCATATTGATTACGTTTTAAAGTCCACACTACAATGCATGTGGAATGACGTATTGGCCCATTAACTAGTATACATCCAAGCCACCTTTGTCGTATTATTTTTTCTATATCGAAGCCGTAAATACGTATCATATTGATTACGTTTTAACATCAAAAATATTTTTGATAAATAGTGAAGTATTGATTTTGTAAATTTTTTAATTTATGTAAGTTTTAAAATTAATTTTTACACTAACATATAATTTTAAAGCAAATAATTTTCTAAAATTAATTAATATACAAGTATTTTTAAATAGATTATTGGATAAAAAACTGCTTTTAAAAAGTTAAAAAAAAAAAACAAATACACGCAGAATGGGTCGACATTGTCGTCCCATTCTGCTTTTATAAAAGTTTTAATATTGATTTTAAAATAAAAACTGATTTAAAAAGTTTTTAAATAAAAAAAATACACTCAGAATGGGTCGACAATCTACTTGTCGACCCAATCTACTTTTAAAAAAGTTTTAATATTTATTTTAAAATAAAAACTGATTTAAAAAGTTTTTAAATAAATAAAAAAAAACACGCAGAATGGGTCGACATTGTCGACCCAATCTGCTTTTAAAAAAGTTTTAACATTTATTTTAAAATAAAAACTGATTTAAAAATTTTTTAAATAAAAAAAATACACGCAGATTGGGTCGACATTGTCGACCCATTTTGCTTTTAAAATGTTTTAATATTTATTTTAAATTAAAAACATGATTTAAAAAGTTAAAAAAAAAAATACACGCAGATTGGGTTGACATTGTTGACCCATTCTGCTTTTTAAAATGTTTTAATATTTATTTTAAAATAAAAACTAATTAAAAAAGTTTTTAAATTAAAAAAAAATACACGCAGATTGGGTCGACATTGTTGACCCATTCTGCTTTTTAAAATGTTTTAATATTTATTTTAAAATAAAAACTGATTTAAAAAGTTTTTAAATAAAAAAAAATACACGCAAAATGGGTTGACATTGTCGACCCATTCTGCTTTTTAAAATGTTTTAATATTTATTTTAAAATAAAAACTGATTTAAAAAAAAAAAAAAAAAAAAAAAAAACACGCAGATTGGGTCGACATTGTCGACCCATTTTGCTCAATGCTTTGACTGCCTTTTTGGTTGAAAAAAGAGTGGGCCATGGGCAATATTTGGGTCGACAATGTCGACCCAAATTTTTTGCTTGTCCCAAACAGAAGCTTTTGGTGTAGTGTAACACACTCCGATCATATTTACAAGTACATGTTTTCTTTTCATCTTTTTATTATGCCATAAAAGACTTAAGTATGAATTGCATGTCACTTTTATTTGTTGATACGTAAAAGTGATTGGTATAATTCGTAACTATCTTAAATTATAATTGAATGATTATGAATTGGCGGACTGCATATCATGTTAGTTGTTCAATTATATGGAAATGGATACTTGATATATAATTGAAAGACATCTATATTATATTTGAAAGTGCATGATATCTTTTGTTGTTTTGATAAAATTTGGCAAAAGTAATTGAAAAAGATAACGCAAGATACAATTTTGGATTTAATTTTAGGGTTTTGTTAAACACAACCCATAGGATTGTGTGTAAGCATTCCAAATTTATGAAAATCACAATTAATGAACTCATATATTCCATAATTATATATTTTTATTCATTATAAAAGAGGTAACTGATGTTAATTATGGAATTTTTAGAGTTCATTAAGTGTTCATTAAATGTTAATTTTATATTTATAGAACGCTTATACACAACCTATAAAAACCCTTAATTTTATATATTGGAATTTCATGTGGTATTGGATTATAAATTTCCATCAAGTTACATTGTAGGATGGTAATTTAATAATGAAAGTTTTGGCGGTAACCACACCAGTTGGTTTCCAGAATTGTGTTCGCAAATATTACTATATCTTCAATTGGTTTTCATATTAGTTTCCTCCATGTGGATCTTGCTTTATGTGATTATATGAAAGTGATTTTATCATTGGTTGACTGAGTAGTTATTGTGTTTTCAATTGAAAACTATGGAATTGGTAATGTCTGCAACTTCAGTTTTATTTTTCGAGAATCACATGGAAAGAAAAATAAAGATTCACTACTATTTGTGATTTGAATTTTATGTTGTTATGTTTAAACATAAAAGGATTACATTACCGTGATTACTAATATTGAGAAATCATAAACGGTGTGAATCTTGGATTGTGTTAATGATCTTGTCATTTTATTGCGAGATGTATATCCTCTAATTGATTCATGCATATAATTGGTTTGAGATGGGATGTATTATCTCATTTGCATGAATTGTTACGCATTTTTATATTGACAGATATCAAGAAACATGAGACATGTGATATCAGTTTTGAAAATATGTCTCAATGCAAACTGAAAAACAGTGAAATCCGTCCTTGGAATGTGTAGGCTTGTCGATAAAGTTTCCACTGTAAGTGAACATAAGGCGTCATGTTTGCTGAAATTTTATTAGACGGATGTAAGTTTCACTAAGTTATTAATCAAATGATTTGTTCTATATATACGTGGCTCAAGTTTGAGTACGTTGTTTATTATCATGTTGATTAATTGGTTCACTTCCATGTTTGCAATAATTACATGTTTGTGTCATCTATTGAAGTGTCATCAATATTGTGCAAGTTACAAATTAACTAATTTGATTGTTTGGTTAATATAAACATACTAAAGGGCCCGCTCATTAGTGATTATCTGAAACGAAACGGGAAGTTAAATCGTTTAAAATGCTTTATATATAAATATAACGAACGTTAAATATTAAGTAAACGAATTATACAAAAATGCACGTGACGTGATGGGAATTCATAAAATGAAATATAGAAATGAAAATATTAATCATGTTCTGTTGGTCCTTGCAATTTTACTGTTTTTACACTTTACACCCTAACGGCATTAGCGTTGCACCGTTAGTCCTTAATTATGTATAAATTGCATTTATAGTTCACTACATGTCCAAAATAACTTTCTGAACTTGGAATATGATAATATATCAATTTCTACCCTAATGTTTCTGTTTTGGCATTTTTAGTCCAAGTTTTTAAGGATTGGCAGTTTTAGTCCCTGAAAGTGTAACTAGTTTGCATTTTTAGTCCAAACGTCCAAAAATTATGGGGAAAAATTATTTGAAATTTTCTGGAGCTTATTGAAGCTTATTAAAACTTATTTCAACAGCTTATTTGTAAAAAGTGAGCTTTGAGACAAGTTGGGCTTATCCTTAGGCTCATTTTTAATGTCATATTTTCATATCAAAAGAGCTTTTTGGTCCAGCTTATACGGATTGCTTAATTTCAGCTTATTGAGCTTATAATCCAATTTGAAAATTAATAAACTGTTTTGAAAATGGTGTTGGTCGACTTACTTTGGCCAATTTCAAAGGATTAAACGAGCTTATCATTACAAAGTATAAATACGAAACTTGTAGCTTGTAGCAAGGAGAAACAGGTCGTGTAAAAATATGGGGTGGTTGTTAAGTCCAATTTTATTATACAAGGTCGTTTTGTGGGTCGAATGGAACAATTTTCTGAGTATAAAAGACTTAGAAATTTTCTAAGTGCTTGTGTTATATACGTGTTGGTTGATTTACTTTGGCCATTTTAAAAGGTTCAAATGAGCTTATCATCATAAACTATAGTTACGAAACTTGTAGCCTGTAGTATGGCAAATTAGGTTGTGCAAAAATATTGACATGTTGTTAAGTGATTTTGAGTTCTACGAGGTCATCTAGGTCGCTATCTGGAGCAGTTTTTATTGGAAAAAGACTTAGTGAAATTCTTAAATATTTTGTGTTTTCATGCGTGTGATCATGGGTACAAATGGGGTTCCATTTTAAGTGTAACAACAATAATAACGTGAAGTGAGTGTATCTCATGACTCCTAGGCCTTCCACAAGGGAGGCAAGCCATGAGTTGGGTTCTAGAATTAAACGTTGTACGTAAAAATAACTACAAAACATATATGTTCGAAAATGATTAATATACGTTGCATGGAAATGTAAAAACGTGAGATATGGATTGAAAATGAGATCAAATGACTTACAACACCTCTAAGGTGGTGAAGGAATGCGTATGGAAGGACTAGAAAAAGAAGGAAAACCCACAAGCTTCTATAATTAATATATACGATTATATATATAACCCTTGGTTTTCGAATGAGCTTCCAAAGGAGATGGTGGTTGCTTCTGATCGTCTTGGGGTTTCTAAATGATGAAAAGGGATTGAGAAAACATGAGGGAGTTGTGTGGGAGAGGTGGTGAAGGAGAAATGGGTTATACGTATTATATGTATACGTATGAAGTTATATGGAAATTTTAATCATTCACAACTTGCAAGGACTATTCATGGCAGAGATTGTGAGGATTAGATTTTACTGACATTGTGTCTTTAAGAATGTGTGGGAGTGAGGGGATAACAATGGATGTCGACATGTGTTTATTATATGTCGACTAGTACTTTTTTTATATGTACAAAAATTGGTTTTAACGTGCAACATCAAGATCTTGGGTGATAAATACTCTCAATGACTCAAAAATGGTCAAATACAAATATTAGAATGGGGTGGAAACAAGCTCGGGTCAAAACGGTTGAGTTTGTGAAAATTAATATATACCGAATGGGTGCTCAATGGCCAATCACTTTGATTTAATTAAACACATCAAACGTTGATATTAGGAGCTAAAACTTGGCATCCTAATTCTTTGGTACAATTAGGAGGTGCAATAATATGTACATGTCGCCTTTAAAAATTGAAAGAAAACGAGGCGATTTGGAGGGCATCTAGTCGACTGAAATTGTGAAAAACAAAGGGAAGTTGGGCCTGGTGGGCTGCTGATGAACAGTGCATGTATAGGGAAAATGGGCTGAGTGTATTTGGCCCTTTTGATGTTATATTATGTATAATTTGATCTCGTGGTTCGCGTGTGAGCTCGTCCTGTTATTTGGTAATTTACGTGATAACGTTTTCGCGTTAAAATAATATAATAAAGAAAATTTTAAATTTTCCCGTAAAAATGGTGATTAAAAATAGTGACAGAGATTAATATAAAATTAAACGTTGTTAATAGTGAAATTTTGTAGTTTGCTACAGGATGCTGCATTTTGGAAAGAGGCAATCCAAGATGAGATTGACTCTGTTATGCACAATAATACTTGGAAATTGGCTGATTTACCACCTGGGTGTAAACCATTAGGTAGTAAATGGATCTTCAAAAGGAAGATGAAGGTGGATGGAAGCATAGACATGTATAAAGCCATATTGGTTATCCAAGGCTTTAGACAAAAGGAAGGCTTTGATTTCTTTGATACTTATGTTCCAGTTGCTAGGATTACCACCATTAGATTATTGTTAGCTGTTGTTCCCTTAACACACTTAGAGTTAACTAGAAAGTTAATCTATTCGTGTTTATGACTAATACAATGTTATGATTAATTCTAACAGATTAATGAAAACGTAAAAGTAAAAACACACAAGTATTTTTCAACGTTTAAATTCTTATTAGAAATGAATCAAAGAATCTATTACCCAAAGTGTTTTGCGGAACAAACACTTAGGATTGAATAGACAAGGTATGGTGGTGTCTCCTATCTAAACTCAAGCTTTGCTTTGAGTGGTAACAATATGCCTCACTGAGCAATCTCAGGGACTGGTTACTCTTTGTAGGAGAGAAGTTGCTTTGTAAAAGTCTAAGATTTCAATGTACAAAACACCCACAACTTCTCTCCTTTTGAACCTATTTATACACAAGTATATAAGAGTAAAAGTGATTAAAAAACTACAACTTGTTGAAGCAAGCGTGTCTGATAATTACAACAGTAATTGTCATTTCCAAGAACCAATGGGAATGGACTATAAAGTCTTTAGGAGTAGTTGGTCTGACACTCCATGACTTTTAGCCGTCTTAGGGAAAGTTTATTCCTGACAAGATAGGATTTGATCTTATCTTAAAATCTTCCCAGATCTTCCCGCCTTTCTTTCAGGCGTTGAGTTCTTCAGTCTTCAATCACTTAATGTTGTTGAGTGATCGGCCCCAAACGGTCAACTAATATTGACCAGGTGAATGGTCAACAAGAGTCAAACAATCTAGGGCACAATGCAATTTACCAAAGGAGTACAGTGTATCCCCGGGTCGTTAAGTCCCAGCGAGATGTGAATTCTGTAGTAAAACGAATCTGTGATCTGGTGATGTTGAATGGAAAAGGGGGTTTTGAATTATTGGACTAAGGAAATAAAAGAGAATAGCTTTAAACAAGCTATAAGAATAAATACAAGAAACCAAATTACTTAAAAACGTTTAAAAACCTAGAAACGTACGTTTAAATTTAAATAAACGTAAACGTACAAAATAAAAAGTGAAAATGAAGAAATATTAATCCTACAAATATGAAAATAACTTTTTTATAAACCTAAAGATAAAAGAAAATTTAAAAAAAAAGAAAATTAATTATTTAACTATTTAATTAATTATTATTAATTAATAACTATTTATTAATTATTTAAAATGCACTAAATTAAAAGAAAATAGGAAATTATCCTAGAAAATTAAAATTTTAACTTAGATAAATCTAAAATAACCTAAAACTTATTTTAAGACTGAAAATATATTTTTTACACTTTTTATCTAATTATTATTAATTAATTACTAATTAATAATTATTTAAACTAATTTAAATTATAATAAATACTAAATGAACAAAGAAAAATCTGAAACTTTTTCTATAAATACTCTAAGGTGACAGAAAGATAAGAAAAATATAAAAATGCTAAGTGCTTAATGAAAAAGCTGAAAATAAGCCAAATGGCTTAAATAGAAGCTATCACTTATTTTTATGTGTTGGTTTTCTTGATTTTTATTTTACAGACCTATTACACTACTGAAAATAAGTAACTTTTACAAAGACAATAAATTTAAAACTTAAAAATAAGCAGAATGCAAGCTTATTAGCTTATCAGTGAGCTTTTTGTCTCTAAATGAGATTTTAAGCCTTAATGAGCTATCAAATAAGCTAACAGGGTGGAACCAAAGGAAAAATAAGATGAAGACAAGTTAAAGGAACTAGGAATAAGCTAAAGGACACAAAGGATCTCACTGATAAGCTTAAAATAAGCAATTCCAATTCCCACAGTCAACCAAACAAGCCTGCAAGCAAATGTAAGGCCAATTTAAGCTTATCAAATAAGCCAGAAAGCCAAATATAAGCCTTGAACTAGCAAGTTGGGCTGGTGGGCTTTCCAAAAAGCCAAAGCTCACAGTATGGGGTCCACTATTGAGCTTATGAAGAGCTTATAAAAAAGCTACAAATATACTGAATACTCAGTATACTATGAAAATGGGACAAGTTAAAAGCTTATTGCAGCCCTATCAAATAAGCTAGAAAAAGCAAAATAAGAACTGGAACTTTGAGATGGGTGGATTAGCTTTAGAAAAAGCCAAAGCACACAAGCTTAAGTTCACTGGACAGCTTTTGAGGAGCTTGTGAAATTGACTCACCTATACTGATGACTCAGTATAGGGAGTTGTTTTGAGCAAAATAAATAAGCGTGATAAGCAGTCCAATAAGCAGATAAAGGGAAAAGCAAAAGCCTACAAACCAAGATAGCCAGAAGGGCTTATGAAAACAACAAATCACACAAGCTAAAGCTAACTAATGAAGAAGATGCAAGCTTGTGAAAAAGGCTATTAAGCCTGTGCACAGGGCAATTTTGTGAAAAACAACTAAAAGTTAAGCACTGAATAAGTAGTTAAACTAAGCTAATAAAAGTTAATAAAAATACTCTAATGAAGAATAGCAACAAAAGATTATGATCCTAAAAGCACAGATGATGAAACTTAGTATTTAGTCCTATAGAAAATTATCTAGTTCATTCAAAAATCTACTTAACTGAAAATTTGACTTTTTAGATTAAACTAACAAGTTGACTTATATGAACTTTGGATCAAACCTACTCACTGATTATGATGTATTAAGCTATAATAAGATGAAATTAAGCTAGATTATCAGATTATGAACAACTGTGATGAATTAAGCACTCCAAAATCTAACAGTGAACAACTAAAGGTGAGATCAAAGGTGATTTTGACTTTTTATCAAACAAGGATAGGTTTTTATTGTTTCTATGAGTTATTAGATACTAATGTGACATATAACAACAACAAGCAACAACACAAACAACCTACACCACAGTTCAATACAGCAAATCCAAACAACCCTTTATAATCACTGAAATGAGATTTTCAAAGCAACCTAATGATTTAGACCTTGAATCCAATTCCATAGGTCATATTATCATCCCATAAGACCAAATAAGCATAAACTACCAACAATAACATCATGAAACTCAGACCCACAGTAAAATGCCAAAAACTTAGAGATTTGCTTACAAGTTGTGCCTTGCTGAAAAACAATTACCAAGGACCAAGAATACTCCTAATAGCTTACCACTAAGCTTCTAACCCAAGGGCAATCCAGAATTTACCCTGCTCCAGCCTTCTTCAATCATCTTCACTGATTTTTGATTTTTTATCTAATTTTTGTGATTATTTTTGTATTTTTGAGTTTATTGACTATACTGACTTTTAAGGTTACTAAAAGCTTTCAGAAGCTTTCTAGGAGCTTATATGAGCTTAAGAGTCCAATAACAACAACTAACAATAACATTCACAGTAACATGAGATTTTGAACAAAAACTTGCATAAACTGAAAATGATACTGAACCTTGAAATTGATTACTGAAAAAGATTCTTATACACTTGAAAACACTAAACAGAGTACTTGAAAGCTTAATTTTACACTGGAAATTGAAATTTAACTAATTCGACACTAAGAAACTAAAATTACACTAGATTACTTTCCACATTGCTTCCCTCTTGATATATATTGATCTCTTGCACTTTGTCGACCTCTCTGAATGTATCCCACCTCATCTTAGCCCTTGGATCCTCTGAATTCATCATAATCGCACATGTGGCATTTTTGGCGCCAAAAAGTACAAAAGCAGGAATGGGTAGTTTTGAGGCAATTAAAGAATTTTGTTGGATGTGGAGCTAGGGGTGAGTTGGCAGCAAAACCAGGGAAAGTGAGTACTTCTCAGTGGAAGAGTGGGAGGGGAGCATTTAATGCATATTGGGTGTATATGGAGGTGGAAGGATGAGGTGGTGGTGTAGAGTAGGCAGTGAGGTGGAAAGGTGGTGGTTTTGGAGGTGGTAATGGAGCAGTGATGGTTTTGAAGGTTGTGAGGGAGAGGGAAAGGTGAATAGGGAAGGTGGGTTTGACCGGAGGGTTGACCCTGGTTTTATTAATAAAGGGAGTTGGGTCGGGTTTATTTAGGGTTTTGGGTTGGGCTTATTTATTTAAAGATGGGTTGGGCTTATTTATTTAAGGGTCCAGTTTGGATTGTAGATAATTAAACACAAGGACCAATTTTGTAACATTTGGATTTTTAGGGGCTGAAGTGACAATTTTCCAAAGATTATTACAAGGACCAATTTTGCCAAGTTTCAATTCCCCAAGGACTTAAGATGTTAAATTTCAATATTTAAAACCCGGGGGACTTGTTTTGCCATTTTTGAAACTTGAACGACCAAAACTGCCATTTCTTTAAAACTTTCATCCAAGGACCAATATTGTAAAAGTTAAATAGCTTAGGGACCTTGAATGATATTTTTAACACCATGGACTATTTTTGCCAATTTCTGAAAGTTAAAGGACTGAATTTGACAATTATGCAAACTATGTTCGTTTTTCAACTTTTTCAATCCTTTTGCACTTGCAACACATAAAAACACAATCAAATGATATTTCCTGTATTTTGAAGCATATCTGCATGTTTTTAAATGTTTTTGCAGTCTAAATGTGACAGAAATGATGAGTATTTAGACACTCATCAATCCCCCACACTAAACTATTGCTAGTCCCTAGCAATCTTTTTTTTGAAAATTTAATGGATTTTACTCTTTACCAGATAGCCATTACTTCTGGAGTAGCCAATGTTTTAGTATATGATACTTTGGTACAATGATAACCAAATGATTTTGAGCAAATCATCAGCTGTGAACGGGTTTGATTTGTCTTTACCAGAATCCGTTTGCTTCTGGACTAGCCAACTCTTAGATAAAATACAGTTATTATCTTTGGTGAGCTGTTTACCAATTATGGTTTTCTACTGCCTTTACCACAAGCCATAACCTTGCGGGCTAGCCAACTCTTCACTTATAAAGATATGGTGAGTCGAAAACCATACAATTTTGGGCAAATTGCAAGCCATAAACGGATTTGATTTATCTTTACCAAGAGCCGTTTGCTCCTGGATTAGCCAATCCTTATGTGGGTTAGACATGGCGGACTGATAACCATTTATTGCGTTCTAAGTGAGAAAAAATTTTAAAATTTTTGGCCAAAATGTGGGTACTAGATGGTACATATGATCAAATTCGCTAGAATTCCCCCCCACACTTAGAACTGAATATTGCCCTCAATATTCAAAGTACCGGTTGTTAAACCAACACTTAGAACGTGAAAGGGAAATACTAATAGCCATTGTTTTATATACACACATTTTTTTTTTTTTTTTTTTTTTTTTTTTTTTTTAATGAAAATTTTGATATATACATATATACAACATGTGGGCATCTCCCCCACACTTGGGTGGTAGAACAGAGAAAGAAGTCAGAGACATGGGTGAAAACCCATGTTGTGCTAATGTTTTTGATCACCGAGTCACTAGCTTGACTCGATCCCCGAATTTATTGGTCCATGGGGAAAGTTTGAAGATCCGGGACAACCATGGGTGGTATGTCCTCTCCAAAGTAGTGTTTCAAACGATGACCATTTACTTTGAAATTTGGTCCGTCAGCTTGAGATAACTCAACGGTACCATATGGATAAACTTTTGTGATAGTGAATGGACCAGACCAACGGGATTTGAGTTTTCCCGAGAAAATCTTTAATCTTGAATTGAAAAGAAGGACTCGATCACCAACGTTGAAAACGCGGTTCTTGATTTTAGAGTCATGAATCTTCTTTGTCTTTTCTTTATAGATCAAAGAGTTCTCGTATGCTTGATCACGCAGTTCATTTAATTCATTCATTTGAACTTTACGGTGATCACCCGTAGTTTGGAGGTCAAAGTTAGCATGTTTCAAGGCCCAGTAGGCTTTGTGCTCTAATTCGATCGGAAGATGACATGCCTTTCCGTACACAAGCTTGTAAGGTGTACACCCGATGGGTGTTTTGTAAGCTGTACGGAAGGCCCATAGTGCATCATCCAATTTATCCGACCAGGATACACGATTTTCTCCTACAGTCCTTTCCAAGATTCTTTTAATACCCCGATTTGAAACTTCTACTTGCCCACTTGTTTGTGGGTGATACGCAGTAGAAAGACGGTGAGTTACACCATATTTTTGCATGACTTTATCAAATTTGTCATTGCAAAAATGCGTACCACGATCACTGATTATAGCACGTGGAGTTCCAAAACGGGCAAACAGAGATTTCAAGAATTTTACAACAACTCGGGCATCATTGGTGGGTAAAGCTTTTGCTTCAACCCATTTTGACAAATAGTCAACAGCCACGAGAATGTATTTATTTCCTCGAGATGATGGAAATGGCCCCATAAAGTCAATGCCCCAGACATCAAAGATTTCACAAACTTGAATAGCATTTTGTGGCATTTCATTTCGTTGTGAAATATTTCCGTGACGCTGACAAGCGTCACAAGTTTTGATGAGATCATGGGCATCCTTATAGATTGTGGGCCAATAAAACCCGGAATCAAACACCTTTTTGGCAGTGTAGTTTGGACTATGATGGCCCCCAGTGGGTCCAGCATGGCAAGCTTTGAGAATGTCAATAGCTTCCTGTCCGTAAACACACCGTCGGATGACTTGATCCGCACAGATTTTGAATAAGTAGGGGTTGTCCCAGAAGTAATGTTTAGCATCCTTGAAGAATTTATTCTTCTGTTGGGTCGACATCCCTTTCACTATGAAGTTACCCACATGGTAATTTGCGAAGTCAGCAAACCATGGGGTAGTAGAATCTCCATGAAAAGTAACCGCATTGAGTGTCTCGAGAGGAAATGTTTCATTTATTTCCTTTTTCTCGAAAACATCTTGGTGTGGGTTCTCTAATCGGGATAGATGATCAGCAGCTAGGTTCTCAGCTCCTTTTTTATCACGTATAATGATATCAAATTCTTGTAGGAGGAGAACCCAACGGAGCAATCTCGGCTTTGCATCTTGTTTTGCAAAGAGATATTTGAGAGCCGAGTGATCCGTATACACTACACATTTCGTCAAGATCAAATATGGCCGAAACTTCTCAAAGGCATACACCACAGCTAACAATTCTTTTTCTGTAGTGGTGTAATGAGTTTGAGCTTCAGTCATGGTTTTACTTGCGTAGTGGATAGGCGGAAAGTGTTTGGCTTTTCGTTGCCCCAGGACTGCACCGATAGCAAAATCACTTGCATCGCACATGAGCTCAAAGGGAAAATCCCAGTCGGGGGCAACTAGAATGGGTGTCTCAGTAAGCTTTTTCTTTAATGTTTCAAAAGCTTTGATGCACTCGGGTGAGAAGATAAAAGGAGCATCCTTTTCAAGGAGATGAGTCATAGGCCGGGCGATTTTAGAAAAATCTTGTATGAATCTACGATAGAAACCGGCATGACCCAGAAAACTCCTAATACCTTTGACGGTAGCGGGATGAGGCAATTTAGCAATGACATCAACTTTAGCTCTGTCAACCTCAATCCCATTCTTTGATATCTTATGGCCGAGGACAATGCCCTCTTTGACCATAAAGTGACTCTTCTCCTAATTTAGACAAAGATTGGTGTCTTCACACCGTTTCAGCATGTTTTCTAAATGGGAGAGACATGTTTTGAATGAATCCCCAATGACCGAGAAGTCATCCATAAAGACCTCCATAGTTTTCCCGATCATGTCGGAGAATATGGACATCATGCACCTTTGGAATGTACCTGGAGCATTGCATAAGCCAAAAGGCATACGTTTATAAGCAAAGGTTCCATAAGGGCATGTGAAGGTGGTCTTTTCTTGATCTTGTGGATCAATGGGAATTTGAAAGTAACCCGAGAAACCATCAAGGAAACAATAGTACTCGTTCCCTGCTAATCTCTCAAGCATTTGGTCCATAAAGGGTAGAGGAAAATGGTCTTTTCGGGTGGCATCATTTAACTTACGATAGTCAATGCAAACACGCCACCCTGTAACCAATCGAGTTGGGATCAACTCATTCTCATCATTTGTGACAACAGTTATGCCACCCTTTTTTGGAACACAGTGAATGGGACTAACCCAAGGACTATCAGAGATGGGATAAATCAATCCTGCATCAAGAAGTTTGAGAACCTCTTGTCTGATAACATCGTGGATTTTAGGATTCACCCTTCTTTGATGTTGGACTGCTGGTTTAAAGTCATCCTCCATTAAAATTTTGTGAGTACAAAATTCAGGGTCGATACCCTTTATGTCGGAGAGTTTCCAAGCAATGGCTTGCTTGTGTGACTTCAAGACCTTTATTAGAGCAGTCTTTTCCTCATCACTTAAATCTTTAGCAATAATGACGGGTAATTTATCATCACCTTCCAAAAATGCGTACTCAAGATGAGGCGGTAAGTCTTTGAGTTCGACCTCAGGAAATTCATCGGTTTTCTCAACTGATTTGATTTCCTCATTATGAAGTTCAACGGGAGGGAGTGGAGGAGAATTGTCCTGATTCAACAATTTCTCAAGAAGAAGAATATCTCCCTCCAGATCAATCTCAGCGTTATCAATTCCTTCTAGAAATGAATCACACTTGAGAAAAGCCTCGATCTCTTCCAAAATGAAATCACTTCCCTCAAACGGAGTGAGAGAAGGGGAAGAGTCGGAAATGATAGGTAGAGAAGATGTGGTGGGATCCCCACTCACAGAATTATGAGAATAACCAAGAAACTCTTGAGAGTACTCCTCTGAAGCAATATCAATGACATCGATTCGGTTAACTGATTCAGAATCATAATTTGAGGAGTACCTCGAAGTTTGATCGAGGTTAAAGGTGACAGCTTCATTACCCACACGTAATGTGATTTCATGCTCAAATACATCTATGAGAGCACGGCCCGTTCTTAGGAATCCTCTTCCAAGAATGAGAGGAACCCTAGGATCAGCATCGAAATCAACAACCACAAAGTCAGCTGGAAAATGGAACTTTCCTACTTTCATAAATACGTCCTCAGCAATGCCAAGTGGACGAGATATTGAATGATCTGCAAGCTCAAGAGTCATGCAGGTAGGAGTAAGTTCAGGAAGAGAAAGTTTCTTCCATACTGATTTAGGCATCAGGTTGATGCTTGCACCAAGATCGGCCAAGGCATAGCATTCAACCATTCCTGGAAAGACACAAGGTATTAGAAATCTTCCAGGATCTCCAAGCTTCTCGGGAAGCTTTTTCAAGATAACTGCTGAGCAGTTCTCATTTAATGGAGTCTTTGCCATTTCAAACAGTTTTTCCTTGTTGCTTAACAAGTGTTTGATTGTGGATGCAAACTTGTGCATCAGAATGATAGCATCCGCAAAGCTTATGTCAAAATGTAATTCTTGAAAGATTTGAAAGAATTTATCCATTTGTTGACTAGCCTTTTCGCGGAGCTTTTGCTCATTTAAACGTGATGGGTAGGGAATAGAAGGTTTGGATTTAGGGTCTTCAACCGGGATTTCAAGAGGTTCAAAGACAACTCGTGGTTTTGGTTTGGTTTTCGGGACAACTTGAGGTTGGACGTTGTCGGTACCTCCGTTATTAGTAGGAAGTACCTGGTCCTTAGTCACCTCAGGTTCACTTTCCACTACCTTGGGGGAAGAAGAAGAAGTGGTAGTAGGAATAATGGGTCCATCATATGAAGTACCACTACGGGTTGTGATCGCCTTAACATCGCCCTTCGGGTTGGCGATCGTGTTGCTCAGAAGTTTTCCTGAGCCCGAAGGTTGATCATTTAAAGATTTTTTAATCTCAGAGATCTGGCTGACCAACAACCTGTTGTTGTCCTCTTGAGCTTTCATGAATTGCCTCAATAACTCATCAGATGATGGTTGTGGGGCTGGAATGGCTTGAGGTTGATTAGGGAAATTTTGGATTCGGTTATTTTGATTATAACCTTGATGTTGAAAATTCCCTTGATTTGGATTACCATTTCCCTGAAAATGATTTCCCTGGTTGGAATTGTTTCGGTTAAAGTTTCCTTGGTGTTGGAAACCTTGATTATGTCCAGAATTGAAATTCCCTTGGTGTTGATAACCTTGGTTCATTCGAGGTTGGTTTTGGTTTCGGTTTTGCAAATTCTGGTTCTGATTGAAATCGAGTGGTCCTTGGTAGGTGTTAGCTCGGTAACTTGGTTCCAATTGAGGACGGTATTGATTACCTCCCTGATTTGAAGTACCGGCTATAGCATTAGCTTCAAAAGGACTACCATCGGTGGCAGTATAGTTGTAGTATGCGTGAGGGCCACCACAAGTAACACAGACTTCCACTTTCTTCACTTCAGCATGTGAAGGATTTTTTGTGAAAGTGACTTTCTTTTGGTTTGAGAGAACCAAAGCTTGAATAGCGTCCGTGAGTTTGTCAATCTTAGCATCGGTGCTAGAAGTACTCACGGGAGATGAAGTAGAAGGACCAGCACTAGCCTGAGAATGATATGGCTTTGTTCGTGCAGTACGGACCTTAGACTTATTTTCAATAATCGCTAAAGCTTCTTTCGTGGTTTTGCTCAAAAAGTTACCTCCCGCGAAGGCATTGAGAGAATCTTGGTCAGATTGGTTCACACCATTATAGAAAGTGTCGATTTGCATCAACTCGGTGAAACCATGATGAGGACATTTACGAAGCAATTCTTTGAAACGATCCCACGCGTCACTAAACGATTCATCAAATCTTTGTGTGAATTTGATGATTTCATTTTTAAGACTTGTCGTTCTAGACGGGGGAAAGAATTCGTTTACAAATTTCGTAACTAGATCCTCCCATGTCTCAATTGAACGAGGGGGTTGTTTTTCAAGCCATATCCGGGCTTGTCCCTCGAGAGAAAATGGGAATAGAAGAAGCTTGATTGATTCAGAAGGGATATTCTTGTATTTGATGGTAGATGTAATTTTGTTAAACCATCGAATGTGAGCATGAGGATCATCCCTCTCAAAACCATAGAATTGACTTGAGGTTACAAGATTCAGTAACCCGGTTTTGAGCTCAAAACTATCAGCCACGATGGCTGGAACAACAATGGCATCTCCATAACCCTCGATGGGTGCTTGGAGAAGCTCATTCATCGGCAAATCTGCCATGATGACAGGGTCAGTACGTACCTCAGATACGACTGATGGGGCAGAACGTCTACGACGTCTTCGAGGTATGTTTACAAGCTCACGAAAAGGGCTTGAAGACCTAGAAGAACGAGTGCGCATGCACTAAGACGAGTCTAAGAATCCTTTATAGTGGTGGAAACTTAGAAAAGGGGAAGAAGATTCTTTTTGGATTTTATTTGTTTGAAATACGATATTTTTGGTTTATCGATCCGTCAAACGAATTAACTTCACGATAATTTTGGTTTTTTTTATTTGAAAATAAGAGAATATGGACAAGGATGGTTAATATACAATGGATGTATATTCAACAACACTGATTCTTCAAATACGTTTTTACGCAGCACACCTCCCCGGCAGCGGCGCCAAAATTTGATCGGCCCCAAACGGTCAACTAATATTGACCAGGTAAATGGTCAACAAGAGTCAAACAATCTAGGGCACAATGCAATTTACCAAAGGAGTACAGAGTATCCCCGGGTCGTTAAGTCCCAGCGAGATGTGAATTCTGTAGTAAAACGAATCTGTGATCTGGTGATGTTGAATGGAAAAGGGGGTTTTGAATTATTGGACTAAGGAAATAAAAGAGAATAGCTTTAAACAAGCTATAAGAATAAATACAAGAAACCAAATTACTTAAAAACGTTTAAAAACCTAGAAACGTACGTTTAAATTTAAATAAACGTAAACGTACAAAATAAAAAGTGAAAATGAAGAAATATTAATCCTACAAATATGAAAATAACTTTTTTATAAACCTAAAGATAAAAGAAAATTTTAAGAAAAAGAAAATTAATTATTTAACTATTTAATTAATTATTATTAATTAATAACTATTTATTAATTATTTAAAATGCACTAAATTAAAAGAAAATAGGAAATTATCCTAGAAAATTAAAATTTTAACTTAGATAAATCTAAAATAACCTAAAACTTATTTTAAGACTGAAAATATATTTTTTACACTTTTTATCTAATTATTATTAATTAATTACTAATTAATAATTATTTAAACTAATTTAAATTATAATAAATACTAAATGAACAAAGAAAAATCTGAAACTTTTTCTATAAATACTCTAAGGTGACAGGAAGATAAGAAAAATATAAAATTGAAAAGTGCTTAATGAAAAAGCTGAAAATAAGCCAAATGGCTTAAATAGAAGCTATCACTTATTTTTATGTGTTGGTTTTCTTGATTTTTATTTTACAGACCTATTACACTACTGAAAATAAGTAACTTTTACAAAGACAATAAATTTAAAACTTAAAAATAAGCAGAATGCAAGCTTATTAGCTTATCAGTGAGCTTTTTGTCTCTAAATGAGATTTTAAGCCTTAATGAGCTATCAAATAAGCTAACAGGGTGGAACCAAAGGAAAAATAAGATGAAGACAAGTTAAAGGAACTAGGAATAAGCTAAAGGACACAAAGGATCTCACTGATAAGCTTGAAATAAGCAAATAAGCAATTCCAATTCCCACAGTCAACCAAACAAGCCTGCAAGCAAATGTAAGGCCAATTTAAGCTTATCAAATAAGCTAGAAAGCCAAATATAAGCCTGGAACTAGCAAGCTGAGCTGGTGGGCTTTCCAAAAAACCAAAGATCACAGTATGGGGTCCACTATTGAGCTTATGAAGAGCTTATGAAAAAGCTACAAATATACTGAATACTCAGTATACTATGAAAATGGGACAAGTTAAAAGCTTATTGCAGCCCTATCAAATAAGCTAGAAAAAGCAAAATAAGAACTGGAACTTTGAGATGGGTGGATTAGCTTTAGAAAAAGCCAAAGCACACAAGCTTAAGTTCACTGGAGAGCTTTTGAGGAGCTTGTGAAATTGACTCACCTATACTGATGACTCAGTATAGGGAGTTGTTTTGAGCAAAATAAATAAGCATGATAAGCAGTCCAATAAGTAGATAAAGGGAAAAGCAAAAGCATACAAACCAAGATAGCCAGAAGGGCTTATGAAAACAACAAATCACACAAGCTAAAGCTAACTAATGAAGAAGATGCAAGCTTGTGAAAAAGGCTATTAAGCCTGTGCACAGGGCAATTTTGTGAAAAACAACTAAAAGTTAAGCACTGAATAAGCAGTTAAACTAAGCTAATAAAAGTTAATAAAAATACTCTAATGAAGAATAGCAACAAAAGATTATGATCCTAAAAGCACAGATGATGAAACTTAGTATTTAGTCCTATAGAAAATTATCTAGTTCATTCAAAAATCTACTTAACTGAAAATTTGACTTTTTAGATTAAACTAACAAGTTGACTTATATGAACTTTGGGTCAAACCTACTCACTGATTATGATGTATTAAGCTATAATAAGATGAAATTAAGCTAGATTATCAGATTATGAACAACTGTGATGAATTAAGCACTCCAAAATCTAACAGTGAACAACTAAAGGTGAGATCAAAGGTGATTTTGACTTTTTATCAAACAAGGACAGGTTTTTATTGTTTCTCTGAGTTATTAGATACTAATGTGACATATAACAACAACAAGCAACAACACAAACAACCTACACCACAGTTCAATACAGCAAATCCAAACAACCCTTTATAATCACTGAAATGAGATTTTCAAAGCAACCTAATGATTTAGACCTTGAATCCAATTCCATAGGTCATATTATCATCCCATAAGACCAAATAAGCATAAACTACCAACAATAACATCATGAAACTCAGACCCACAGTAAAATGCCAAAAACTTAGAGATTTGCTTACAAGTTGTGCCTTGCTGAAAAACAATTACCAAGGACCAAGAATACTCCTAATAGCTTACCACTAAGCTTCTAACCCAAGGGAAATCCAGAATTTACCCTGCTCCAGCCTTCTTCAATCATCTTCACTGATTTTTGATTTTTTATCTAATTTTTGTGATTATTTTTGTATTTTTGAGTTTATTGACTATACTGACTTTTAAGGTTACTAAAAGCTTTCAGAAGCTTTCTAGGAGCTTATATGAGCTTAAGAGTCCAATAACAACAACTAACAATAACATTCACAGTAACATGAGATTTTGAACAAAAAATTGCATAAACTGAAAATGATACTGAACCTTGAAATTAATTACTGAAAAAGATTCTTATACACTTGAAAACACTAAACAGAGTACTTGAAAGCTTAATTTTACACTGGAAATTGAAATTTAACTAATTCGACACTAAGAAACTAAAATTACACTACATACATGTCCAAATTGCTTCCCTCTTAATATATATTGATCTCTTGCACTTTGTCGACCTCTCTGAATGTATCCCACCTCATCTTAGCCCTTGGATCCTCTGAATTCATCATAATCGTACATGTGGCATTTTTGGCGCCAAAAAGTACAAAAGCAGGAATGGGTAGTTTTGAGGTAATTAAAGAATTTTGTTGGATGTGGAGGTGGAAGGGGACAATTTGGGAAGTAGATATGGAGCTAGGGGTGAGTTGGCAGCAAAACCAGGGAAAGTGAGTACTTCTCAGTGGAAGAGTGGGAGGGGAGCATTTAATGCATATTGGGTGTATATGGAGGTGGAAGGATGAGGTGGTGGTGTAGAGTAGGCAGTGAGGTGGAAAGGTGGTGGTGGTTTTGGAGGTGGTAATGGAGCAGTGATGGTTTTGAAGGTTGTGAGGGAGAGGGAAAGGTGAATAGGGAAGGTGGGTTTGACCGGAGGGTTGACCCTGGTTTTATTAATAAAGGGAGTTGGGTCGGGTTTATTTAGGGTTTTGGGTTGGGCTTATTTATTTAAAGATGGGTTGGGCTTATTTATTTATGGGTCCGGTTTGGATTGTAGATAATTAAACACAAGGACCAATTTTGTAACATTTGGATTTTTAGGGGCTGAAGTGACAATTTTCCAAAGATTATTACAAGGACCATTTTTGCCAAGTTTCAATTCCCCAAGGACTTAAGATGTTAAATTTGAATATTTAAAACCCGAGGGACTTGTTTTTCCATTTTTGAAACTTGAACGACCAAAACTGCCATTTCTTTAAAACTTTCATCCAAGGACCAATATTGTAAAAATTAAATAGCTTAGGGACCTTGAATGATATTTTTAACACCAGGGACTATTTTTGCCAATTTCTGAAAGTTAAAGGACTGAATTTGACAATTATGCAAACTATGTTCGTTTTTCAACTTTTTCAATCCTTTTGCACTTGCAACACATAAAAACACAATCAAATGATATTTCCTGTATTTTGAAGCATATCTGCATGTTTTTAAATGTTTTTGCAGTCTAAATGTGACAGAAATGATGAGTATTTAGACACTCATCATTGAGGAGACTGGGGTTCAGTGAGTTCTTGTCCAACACTCACTGAACCATCATCTTCTTCTTTAGCTTAAGTCCTACTCAGGGAGTACCGCCTTCCTGAGTAGTGAATCCTTCTTCTTGAATTCGCCTTAAGCATCCTGAAGATGACTCACTGAGTGACAGTTCACTCAGTGACTTGAATTGTTCTCAGTTTAAGTTAACACTTAGTTAATTTGTGTCCAAATCTTGTTTTAAGTATTCTTGGGTACTGATGGACCCAACAATTCCCCGTATTTGGATATAAATTATTCCTAAGTGTTTTGATCAGTTATGAGTGAGCTAATGACTTCTACTCATACTGAATGTACTAGAATGTAAATAAGGACACTGAAATAATAAAAACATCATCTTATTAATATCATTACAAGTCCTATCAAAACTAAGTACAAAAAGGTAGTGGTGGTATTCAGGCAGATTCATCAGTTCAACTTAATACCAAGGGCTTCAAGCTTAGGCTTCTTTGACTGCAGCTCATGTTGGTCAGGATGCTCTCGGATTTTTTTTCCAGATCTTGACAAAACCTCACATTCTCAGGACTCTTGATTGGAGAGGCCATCATGAGGAAACCCATCATTGCCTTGATCCCTGATAGATCAATATCATTCCACCTCTGGAAGGCTGGGTCTCTAAACTCATCAGTGAAGAACAACCCTCTTTCAGGTTGTTCGATGACCACATTCTTCTTGAATGGAACACCTTCAGGGAGAGCTCTGTTGCAGTCCAGACCAGGGACCTTGATCTCAGGCTCTGCTTCAATCTTCTTTCTTTTTCTTGAAGAAGACTGAGAAGGGGCAGGCTGTTCGGCTGAAGCAAGAAGAAGAGAGGGAATGCCAAGTTCCTGAGGTGTTGCAACCAACTTTTTATACCTCAGACTGAGGGATTTCATCAGGTTTGACACAACAACATTTTGCTTCTTCTCAATCAGTGGACCCAGTTCATCCAGTTCTGAGATCCCAAAGTCTGCGAATCTGAAAGGTTCATGAATGTCAAAGACTCTCTTGTCATTACTTCTGTAGACAGTTAGAATTGCAGGCTTGGAGTTTTTATGAATCTTGACATCAGTGATTGGTTCTGACTTTAACCTGTTTGTCATGACCCACTGATATCTTGCAATCCTGTTCTGCCTAATCTCTTCAGTCCTTTTCATTCTTTCTTCTCTTCTCTGCCTGAGGGCAGTCATTTCAGCATTCTGAGCTTCCACAAAGCTCTTACCACCTTCCCTTTTAGCAAGGTCTTTTGCCTCAATCCCAATCTTCTCAGCCTCTTCTCTTGCAACCTGAATGAGAGCAAGCTTATTTTTCCTTTCATCTTCAGCAGCTTTCTTCACTGCCTCCTCTTTCTCCATGTGAACTTGAATTTCAGCATGAGTGAGAAGTTCCATCACCGCATTGATTTCATAAGGAACCCTGACTGGTTCATCAGGGTCTGGCCTTCTTTCCTTGGAGGCAGGTACCAAGATTGTGGGCTCAGGCTCAATGGTTGTGAGAATGCCCTTGCCTTTGTCTTGGTGGGATGAAGATGAGGTGGCTTCAGGATTCTCCCCTCAGTGTGAGAAGGAGGTTGTTCTTGTTCAGGTTGTGGAGGTTCTTCAGTGACTTTCTCCCCCTCAACTGTTGCTTGACACATAGTGAGAGAAAGAGTTGGTTCGCTCACTGAAGTTGAGGGAGCTTGACCTTTGAAGGCCTGATAGATCTCAGTCATCATGGACTTGATGTCTGAGGTGTCCTCCTGAAGAGTTGAGACCTTAGTCTCAAGAGAAGCCTGAGA
Organism: Artemisia tridentata subsp. tridentata; assembly: GCA_021014915.2. Taxonomy (NCBI): domain Eukaryota; kingdom Viridiplantae; phylum Streptophyta; class Magnoliopsida; order Asterales; family Asteraceae; genus Artemisia; species Artemisia tridentata. The sequence goes on along the minus strand of CP139505.1, from coordinate 126,988,494 downwards.
AGCCTCTAATGCAGTCATCCTTGGCCCAAGATTCCAAGCCAGGGAGGAAGAAGACGATGCCAAAGATGCCATGTGGGACTCCATAAGACCCAGGGAAGATCGGTTGGAGTCCACTGAAGAGTTGAGTCCCTGAAGATTGGAGGATTTCAGCATAGTTACCAGCTCAGCCAACTGAGAAGTTTGTTGCTGGTAAGTTTCTGAAGCCTGAAGAATTTTCTTGTTTAGCTCAGGGTCATCTTTCACTGACTCTTGAATAGTGTCAACGCTCTTTTGTAAGTTGGTGAGAGACTCGTTGAACATTTTAAAGTTGTAATCAAGATTTGTCAGGGAGAAGGAGATAGATGACTTGTGCTCATTTACATCATCATGATAGGATTCCACTGATTCCTTCAGGTTGACATAATGAACAGCTGCTTCAGTGTGCTGGTCAAACATTTCTTCAGTCAGACCTTGGAAGAGAGCCTTGTTGGTCTTTAGCAGGAACTTGACCAATTGTCTCTCAGTGAGAGGAAGAATGTTGTCATACTTGCTGAGGATGTTGTCAGTATCCGAAGAACCAGCAGCTTGAGATTCTGATTCTTCACTTGGATGTGGAGATGACTGATGTGATTGTTCAGGCTGTACATCAGTTTCCATATCCTCACCAGCCTCAAAGATTTCTTCCTCACTCTCTTCCTTGAGCTCATTATCAGAATCTTCAGAATCAAGAAGAGCCTGAACATCCCCCATAGATTCGAACTCCAAAAGGGTAACCGGCTCCTCCTTATAAAAGGACTTGCCTTGGTTTTGGCCAGGTCCTGACCCCGCCATAATAACTGATTTGGTTTTATCAGCCTGGCTAGTCATAATAACTGATTTCTCAGCCTGACTTTTGGGGGCAGTTCCTGAGAGACTGGATCCGCCTGAGGTGGTTGTGGGTTCCATATCAGCGGGTGGTTTATATCCCTCTGAGTCTTTGTCCCCCTGAGCGCCTTCAACTACTGACGGGTGTTTTCCAGTAGTATCACTAGGCACTTTTTGTGATGGTTGGTGGTCCCCCTTCCCATCAGGGTTGTACTGCCCTTTTGGGGATTTAGGGTCCTTGACTCCCTTGGGTCCTGACTGTGATTTGTCAGTACCTTCATTGGGATGTGATTGGGTGTGGGTCCCCTTCTCAGTTGAATAGTGCTGCCCAACCGAGGATATAGGACCCTTTTCTCCCTCAGGCTCTGATTGTGATTTATCAGTGCCTTCATTGGGATGTGAATGGGTTGAGGTTCCTGACTCCAATGACTTGTTTATGTCAGTGGAATCATGAGGAAGAGGGGGTTTGCCTGAGGACATTGAGGATGATTGCTCAGTGACCTCCATTGGCCTTTGTTTTGTGGTCAGGGGGGTCTCTGTAGTGGGTGTCTCAGAGGTCTGGGCCACATTCAACCCTTTTTTAAGGTTGAGTTGGTTCTGGGCATCAGTCTCAGTGGCGAGTGGTTTGGGTCTAACCACCTTACTGGACTGACCCTTCTTTGTCTTCTTCACCTTCTTTGTAGGTGAAGGTACTGGAGAAACAGCGTCCTCCCCCTGAATAACCTCTTGCATGTAGTTAGTCAAGGCAATGGGTTGTACCTCAGTGATGCCACTAGTGAAATTGGTCTTATGTAAGACGTTAGGTTTCATACCTACGACGTCAGGCCTCACATAGTCAGAACCAAGAAGGTCCTGAAGCACACAGGAAATAAACCTAGGATAAGACAAGTATTTTTGCCTAGATTTTCCTGAGAGCTTAGCAACAAGGTCACGGAAGATAATACCTATGATCCGTGCTAAAGTATATATATATAATTAATATCAGACGGATACGCGTGATACACGGGAATTGACAAGTCAACCTCTTAGGAAAAAGGTTATCTTACAAAAACCCCATGAATACGATGTGTGTGTGTGATACCAGGTAAGTGTTTCCCGGGTCGTGTCCCAGCGAGGATGGAATGGACAATCGTGTAAGGTTTGGAATTAGAGTGACTGATGATTGGGTAATGAAATTTTGTATTTTTAATTCTAATTTAGAAATGAGAAACAAATTCTCAAAAGGAAATTAAGATTAAAAATAATTTATATTGAAAACGCGAAACGGAAATTATAAAAACGGGATTAAAAAGTGAAATCTATAAAAATAAATCCTACAAGTGGAATTTTATTTTTCCTAAGTTATAAATGACAAAAGAAAATTATAGAAAAAAGATTTATATTTTTCTGAGTTTTATATTTTTTATTATGAATTAAAAACTGTTAGAAACAAATTAAAAGGTTTAAAAATAGTAAATGAATTTAGAAAAATATGAAACTTTGCAGATAAATCTAAAATATTATTCTGAATCTAGGAAAAATGAAATCAGAAGCTATCTAAACCATAATAAGCAAATTGGGCTAATAAGCAGTTTGGAATAAGCTCTAAAATAAGCTAGAAAGCACTAAAAATTACCAAAGGCTCAGAAATAGATCAACATACTGATTAAAGCTCAAATTAACTCAATAAGCTCAAATAAACAATCAGGAGATAAGCCAATAAGCTGCTGCTATTAACAAACTTATGGCAGAAACTATGGCTGATCAGCCAACTTCAGGCTGATGTATAAGCTAAGGAGAAGCTTTCTGGGGGAAACCAAATGTAGAATTTTAAAGCTTATATCAAATACTACTCACAAACCAAAAATTAGGAACTAGGCTCAATTGGATAAGCCAATAATAAGCCGAGATCAGCAGCTTAATGTGCTGGTCTGCACTTATATATCTGATGCAGCAGTTTTGTGTTTTTGGCCTCAAATCTTTTCAAACTCAATGAAATAACACCAAATGCCGGATTTACACTTAGAATACTGAGATACAACTAACTTAGGCCAGAAATAATGATCAAATAAGCCACAGCTTAGGGGTAGCTTATTATGGCAGTTTACTTTTCTAATTTTGAACTCACCCAAGCAAAACCTCAATTACCCTCAAATCAGCCTATAAGTTCCTACTAACAACTGAAAATGGTTATTCTAAGCAAGATTGAAGTTGGCTGAATGGTCAATGAACAGTGCTGAGCTATTTTGGCCTGAGAATAAGCTTAAACCAAACACTCCCTTAAGTTCACTGATTGAATTTTAAAACTGGATACCACCAAAACTACCTATGATTCTGACTATTACTGATTCACTAGCTCATTTTAACTATACTGAACAACTTTCAAAATCCGAAAAGCATGCTAATAAGCTAGCTTATTATTGACTGTTATAAGGGCTATTTAGTGATAATTAAGTTAATGCAGAAATAAGCTATCAAATTAACACAAATACTTCTAAATACCACTAATAAGCATAAACAAACTAAGATAAGCTATAAATAAGCAGTGCTACAGTACAAAGGCTAAAAATGAAAATTTCTTACAAAGATCCTGTGTGCTCAAAACAAAGAACCAACATGTTTCCTCCTGTCCTAAGCTTCCCATGAAGCTCTAAACCAAAGGCCATCCATGATACACCCTGCTCCTTGCTTCTTCTTTTATTCTTTTTGATTTTATAATTATTATTATTATTATTTTTTTATATTTTTGTATTTTTGAATTAAGACATGTAAATATGAAATGTAAAGGTTAAAATCAGCTTATATTGATCCAAAATGACTTATGAAACAGTAAGTAAACAATTTTAACAACTTTTTAGCTAAAATGAGAAATTTAAGAAATTTAAGGAAACTCGAATTGAAACAATAAAGCTTGAAACTTTGATTAAATAAGCTTGAGTTTACACTAATATCACTGAGATTACAATTTGAAAGCTAAGATTAATGCTTATGAAACTAAATTACACTAATTCGACAACTAAAATTACACACTTCCAAATGAATACATTGGTCTTCTATTTATAGCCCTCCATTAGGGTTCCAAATTGATCCCTGTGCTTCTCTTGAGTGCCCTGCAACTTTCCCATGAATAATTTGAGCCATTGGATTGACTTGGATGATCATAGCCCTCAACTTCATTTTGGCGGGAAAAGTGAGTTGCAAATGGTTCTGATAACTTTGGGGGGGGGGGGGGGGCGAAGCATTTAATGTTTTTGGATTGTTAGGTGGAGTGGGATAGGAGGAGGGTTGAGGTGATGGGAGGTTTGTCAGGATAAGGGTGGTGGATGGTGGTGGTATGGTTTTGGGCGGCAATGGTATTGAAAGGGTGGGTTTGACTTTAAGTCAAACCTGGTTTTGGTTAACTTAGGGATAAAGAGGCCGGGTCATAGGTTTATTTGGTGGGCTTGGGTTATTTAATTTGATTGGGCTGGGTTTAGGATTTAATGTGGGTTGGGTTTATGTTTAGTTTAGCAGCTGGGTTTAATTAGGATTAGATATGGAATTTGGATTTAACTTGAGGGACCAATGTTGTAACATTCTGAAAATCCAAGGACCAAAGCTGCCAAAAGTGAAAATTAATTCCAAGGACCATTTGTGTCATTTTGGTATTTTTGGGGGTTGATTTTGACTTTGTCTTTGACTTTTGTCTTCACATGATCAATTGTTGTCGAGTCGATCCAAAAATATTCGTTTTCGCTCCGTTTTCAATCCTTCAGTACCTGAAACACATAAAACACAAACCAAGGATATCTGCAATATATATTGGGTGTTTTAGGTCATTTTAGTGTCTTTTATGGGTATAAAATGATGAGTATTCACACACTCATCAATCTCCCACACTAAGCTATTGCTAGTCCCTAGCAATCCGATCATATAAAGTAATGAAATGATCAAAAGAATACCAAGTATACCCCGCTTTGATTTTTACATTATGCCAGAAATTTAAACTTAGAACAAAACATATAACATGCTTGATTTCCAAAAATGGTATCACGGAACAGGATTCACACAAACTGGGTGTCTCCAGGGAATTGTAATCGTCATCCTCTTTTTTATACTCCCAACTAAGCTTAAACTCAATGTGCAAATGCTTTTGCAAAAATGCTAACACTACTTATACAAATAATCTATGTAAGTCGAAACTTAACTTTTCACTCCCACATTTATCAAGTTTAGGTGACTGTGCTTGATTTTCAAATTTTTGATCACAAAAATCGACGTTTTTATAAAATTTGACTAATACTAGTTGAAAGATAGATTTAAAATTTACAACAAGCAAGCTTCAAAATTTCATTTTGCAATATCATTCCATTTTATTTTCTTACACCTTTCGGAATAAAGGATCCAAGGGCCGTTACAACGGGGAATTCCAAGACTCTAGACATTCCTGAAATGAGGATCCAAGGGTGTTAGACCAAGACCTCACACATTCCTGAATTAGAGGTCCAAGGACCGGTGTAAGAGGGTAGCCAAGTCCTAAACGCCTTCCGGAAATAAGAATCCAAGGGCCGATCTTGAACCGTAGCTTTTTAGCACATACACTTATTACTTAACTTTTACATTATTATGACATATGCTTGTTCCGAAGTTTAAATAAAGCTTTGAACTAGTATTTTTCATAATCGTATAGAAAAATGATTTTGTGTGTTCAAATGATTGAAAAATAAGCACTTATTAAGTCAGATTAGTTATCTCCTGGGAGGAAAAGCCATAGATTACTTATAAGCTCTAAAGAAAACCAACTATTCTACGCTTAGCATTTTCATTTGCACATATCGTAAAACCTTAGTCTAATCGTTAAGGAAGCAGCCAGATCAACACTCTGGCAGAGTCGGGATTCCCTTTGTTCTAACCTAATCAAGACTAAACACTTCTTTTTTATTGCAATTTCTTATCTAAAAAACGAAAAAAAAATTTAAAATTTTGGCCAAAACGGGGGTACTAGGGCACTAGAAGGTACAATGTGACAAAATTCGCGAGAATTCCCCCCACACTTAGAATTGAATATTGCCCTCAATATTCAAAGTACCGGCTATATTGCCGACACTTAGAACGTAAAAAGGTAATACTAATAGCCAAGTGTGTGAAAGAAATCTCTATTTTCACAAACATGATTAAAAAGATATCCCTAGATAATCGTTAGCAAAAGGATAGGATATTGGGCGGCTGGATTGAAAACAGGCGCGACAATCATCACAATCCAAGGGAAACCTGAAAACAAGAGCAAACAACACAAAAGAGCACAGCACAGTGGGATTCCCCCACACTTAGTGTCAAAAATAAGAGAGAAGATAGAAACATGGGCGTTTACCCATGCAATGCTAATGTTTTTGTTAACCGAGTCACTAGCTTGACTCGACCCCGAATTCATTGGTTCATGGGGAAGCAAGTGGAAGAAACAATCTCCATCGGACTTTCATTCAATGTGTTTTAGATAAACATATGAACATAAGAAAGTTCAACACCGATGAGATACCCACGGTATTTTAATAGTAGAAACTATAAGGGATGATACCGGGGTCAAAGATAGTGTCTTCATTCCCATAGGAGAAAAGGGAAAGAGAAATCACACAATATGTGAAGAATGGTAAAAAGGTATATATCACAATGAGAATCCATTCTTCATCTGTAAAAGGAAAATCACCATTTGTTTGAACTTGTAGCTTAACCTTGAAGCTTGTATGGTAATTTTCAACAAAATTTCCGGGAGGGAGGGTTGGGGACGGTTCTTCGTTCAATAAATTTTCAAGAAAAAGGATGTCCCCCTCTGAATCAAAGTAAGTATCATCAATCCTTGTCGAAATTGAATCATCACTTGCAAGAAAAGCATCGACCTCATCCCAAAAGAAATCACTTCCCTCAGCCGGTGTGAGAGAAGGGTAGGAAGAGTCGGAAATGACTGGTGCAGAATAAGGAGTGGGATTTTTAGTTTCATCCACAGAATCAACAATTTCAACACGATAAACCGATTCCGGAGGTGGGACAAGTGGTGTGCTCTTAGAGCTAGCAATTTTCACCACTTCCGATGTGATCTCCGATTCTTGTTCATCATAGTAAAAAACACTCTTAACTTCTGTAGCACAACTTTCAAACCATTTGCTTGAACCAGGAGTAATTTTCATTGCTTTGAGCTCAGCACGTTTATTTGAAACACTCTTAACCGTGAATCTTGAAAGTATCGAATCACTTCTTTTGGAAGCAATTACGGTATCAGATTTTTGATCAACCATAGCAACGTTGCCTTTGGTGGTTAGAGATTTAGAATTCGCATTAATGTTAAACGTAACTTCTTCATTATCAACCTGAAGTGTTATTTCTTCGCCATAAACATCAATCAAAGCACACCCGGTCCTTAAAAAGGATCTCCCGATAATGAGAGGTACTCGAGGATCGTATTCAAAATCCACAACTACAAAATCGGCGGGGAAATGAAACTTTCCTACTTTGACAAAAACGTCTTCAGCAACGCCTTTAGGAGTAGTAACAGTGCGGTCCGCCAATTCAAGGGTCATCCTTGTGGGAGTAAGTTCCGGGAGTGAAAGCTTTTTCCACACGGAAAGCGGCATCAGGTTGATGCTTGCACCAAGATCGGCCAAGGCGTAGCATTCAACCACCCCTGGGAAATCACAAGGGATGAGAAATTTACCAGGGTCTCCTAATTTTTCTGGAAGTTTCTTAAGGAGCACAGCTGAGGAATTCTCATTTAAAGGGGTTTTTGTCAATTCAAACAATTTCTCCTTGTTGCTTAAAAGACTCTTGAATTGAGAAGCGAATTTCGGCATATACAGCAAGGCATCAGCAAAACTAATATCGAAGTATAGTTTCTGGAAAATTTCCAGAAATTTCATCATTTGGTTGTTAGTTTTCTCATGGAGCCTTTGATTATTAAGCCTTGAAGGATATGGAATTGAAGGCTTAGGATTAGCTTTCGGAACATCGGGTTCCGGAACTTGAGTTTGGACATCTGGAGGTTGGACGTGGGCGGTACTTTGTGGGCTTGAGAAATGCACCTTGTCCGTTGTTACCTTGGTATCTCGATTCACTTCCCTCGGTGGAGGTGGCATAGGAGTCGAGGGTCCATTATGCGTCTTACCACTACGAGTGGTGACGGCTTTCAACTCAGCGTCAGGATTAGTAATGGTATTGCTCGGAAGTCGTCCGGAAGATGAAGAAGCTTGGTTCAGGTTCATATTCATGAAACTGCCCATCATATTCCTCAATTCATTTGTTTGACGAGACATCGTAGTATCAATTTCCTTTCTCAACTCGACTTTCATATTATTGATTTGAGTCTGCATTGAACGCATGCTGGACTCAGTAATTTTCATGAAATCATTAGTCAAAGGAGCGTGAGGAGGTTGTTGATAAACTTGTTGATTTGGAGCTTGATGTTGGTTGAAATTGTTACGGTTTTGATTGAAATTCTGAGAATTGTTGAAATTTTGTCCTTGATTTTGAACAAAGCGATTTTGATTATTTTGATTTGGCACGGGTGGAAAACCAGGTGGTACCATAGCATTTGGTGCTCGGTAATGAGTTTCAGCATGCGGTCGGTTTTGATTGTAGTTTACTGCAGCTACGAGAGCTTGGTAAACAGAAGCATCGGTTGCTTGACAATCGTAATACGCATGCGGGCCACCACAAGTTTCACACACTTTGTTTATAGCTTTGATTTGTTCCGGTTTATGAATTTCACTCTTAATTTCTTTCACTTCCTTCATCATGCAACGAATTGCGTCCGTTAGAGCGGCTAACGGTGCGGTTAACTCTGATGAGCTACCTGATGAAGAAGCAGGAGTGATAGGAACATTCACTTTGTTTTGAGAAATAGGAACTTTTGATTTATTCTCACAAATTTCGAGCACATCTTTAGGTTGACGATTCAAGATATTGCCACCGGCGGCAGCGTTAAGAGAATCTTGATCGTTTCCATTCAACCCATTATAAAACGTATTGATCTATTGTAACTCCGTGAAATCATGATGCGGGCATTTTCTTAGGAGATCTTTGAATCGTTCCCATGCCTCTCCGAAGTTTTCATCAAAACTTTGAAGAAATCCTGAAATTTCATTTTTCAGATTAGTCGTCTTTGAAGGAGGAAAGAAATAATTGACAAATTTCTGTACGAGATCTTCCCAAGTTTCAATGGATCGAGGGGGTTCTTTTTCCAGCCAAATCCGGGCTGCCCCTTCGAGTGAAAACGGAAATAGCATCAATTTGACGACTTTTTGCGGCACATCCTTGTAATTGATGGTTGAGGTCAACTTGTTGAACCAACGGATGTGTGCATACGGATCTTCTCGTTCAAACCCGTGGAATTGGTTTGTAGACACGAGTTGAATCAAATGCGTTTTTAATTCAAAATGATCAGAATCGATTGGTGGTAAAACGATGGCATCTCCGTAACCCTCGGTGGGTGCTTGGAGCATCTCCGCCATTGTTCGATCGTCTGCCATTTTATCAATGGGAATAGTACGAATCTCGGGTTCGACTATTTGGGCAGCACGTCTACGATTACGTCTTCTCGGAATATCTACGAGTTCACGTAAAGGACTTATCGACGTAGAAGAACGAGTGCGCATGCACTAAATAAAATAATTCAATTAAAACAAGATTGAAGCAAAACACAAGGAACTTAAACCTTAAATCAACAAGCGTACGGTAGCTCTCTAAAAGATAAACGCACAGAGTGGCGGAGGAGCAAAGGTGGGCAATAAATGCTCCTTAAAAACCCGCTCCTTTCGGTTTGTCAATTTAATGCCAAACCTCCTGAAACCTCCGTTAGAGTTTGTTTATCAATCAAAGGTGAGCCAAATTCGCAAGCGACACAAAGGCAAGTTTTAATCTGATGTTTGGGAACTTATTATGATAATACTCCAAGTTGAGGAATATTATATTGATTTTGCTTTTATCTTTTATTTTACAATAAAATGAAAAATATTTTTGTATTTTATATGTTTTATGAAATTGAAAACTTCTAAAAGAAGGATCTCAAGTCACTAATCGTTTAGATCTCAACGATATTGTCGCAACACAACCTCCCCGGCAGCGGCGCCAAAATTTTTATCCGTGCTAAAGTATATATATATAATTAATATCAGACGGATACGCATGATACGCGAGAATTGACAAGTCAACCTCTTAGGAAAAAGGTTATCTTACAAAAACCCCGTGAATACGATGTGTGTGTGTGTGTGTGATACCAGGTAAGTGTTTCCTGGGTCGTATCCCAGCGAGGATGGAATGGACAATCGTCTAAGGTTTGGAATTAGAGTGACTGATGATTGAGATATGAAATTTTGTATTTTTAATTCTAATTTAGAAATGAGAAACATATTCTCAAAAGGAAATTAAGATTAAAAATAATTTATATTGAAAACGCGAAACGAAAATTATAAAAACGGGATTAAAAAGTGAAATCTATAAAAATAAATCCTACAAGTGGAATTTTATTTTTCCTAAGTTATAAATGACAAAATAAAATTATAGAAAAAAGATTTATATTTTTCTGAGTTTTATATTTTTTATTATGAATTAAAAACTGTTAGAAACTAATTAAAAGGTTTAAAAATAGTAAATGACTTTAGAAAAATATGAAACTTTGCAGATAAATCTAAAATATTATTCTGAATCTAGGAAAAATGAAATCAGAAGTTATCTAAACCATAATAAGCAAATTGGGCTAATAAGCAGTTTGGAATAAGCTCTAAAATAAGCTAGAAAGCACTAAAAATTACCAAAGGCTCAGAAATAGATCAACATACTGATTAAAGCTCAAATTAACTCAATAAGCTCAAATAAACAATCAGGAGATAAGCCAATAAGCTGCTGCTATTAACAAACTTATGGCAGAAACTATGGCTGATCAGCCAACTTCAGGCTGATGTATAAGCTAAGGAGAAGCTTTCTGGGGGAAACCAAATGTAGAATTTTAAAGCTTATATCAAATACTACTTACAAACCAAAAATTAGGAACTAGGCTCAATTGGATAAGCCAATAATAAGCCGAGATCAGCAGCTTAATGTGCTGGTCTGCACTTATATATCTGATGCAGCAGTTTTGTGTTTTTGGCCTCAAATCTTTTCAAACTCAATGAAATAACACCAAATGCTGGATTTACACTTAGAATACTGAGATACAACTAACTTAGGCCAGAAATAATGATCAAATAAGCCACAGCTTAGGGGTAGCTTATTATGGCAGTTTACTTTTCTAATTTTGAACTCACCCAAGCAAAACCTTAATTACCCTCAAATCAGCCTATAAGTTCCTACTAACAACTGAAAATGGTTATTCTAAGCAAGATTGAAGTTGGCTGAATGGTCAATGAACAGTGCTGAGCTATTTTGGCCTGAGAATAAGCTTAAACCAAACACTCCCTTAAGTTCACTGATTGAATTTTAAAACTGGATACCACCAAAACTACCTATGATTCTGACTATTACTGATTCACTAGCTCATTTTAACTATACTGAACAACTTTCAAAAGCCGAAAAGCATCCTAATAAGCTAGCTTATTATTGACTGTTATAAGGGCTATTTAGTGATAATTAAGTTAATGCAGAAATAAGCTATCAAATTAACACAAATACTTCTAAATACCACTAATAAGCATAAACAAACTAAGATAAGCTATAAATAAGCAGTGCTACAGTACAAAGGCTAAAAATGAAAATTTCTTACAAAGATCCTGTGTGCTCAAAACAAAGAACCAACATGTTTCCTCCTGTCCTAAGCTTCCCATGAAGCTCTAAACCAAAGGCCATCCATGATACACCCTGCTCCTTGCTTCTTCTTTTATTCTTTTTGATTTTATAATTATTATTATTATTATTTTTTTATATTTTTGTATTTTTGAATTAAGACATGTAAATATGAAATGTAAAGGTTAAAATCAGCTTATATTGATCCAAAATGACTTATGAAACAGTAAGTAAACAATTTTAACAACTTTTTAGCTAAAATGAGAAATTTAAGAAATTTAAGGAAACTCGAATTGAAACAATAAAGCTTGAAACTTTGATTAAATAAGCTTGAGTTTACACTAATATCACTGAGATTACAATTTGAAAGCTAAGATTAATGCTTATGAAACTAAATTACACTAATTCGACAACTAAAATTACACACTTCCAAATGAAAACATTGGTCTTCTATTTATAGCCCTCCATTAGGGTTCCAAATTGATCCCTGTGCTTCTCTTGAGTGCCCTGCAACTTTCCCATTAATAATTTGAGCCATTGGATTGTCTTGGATGATCATAGCCCTCAACTTCATTTTGGCGGGAAAAGTGAGTTGCAAATGGTTCAGATAACTTGTGGGGGGGGGGGGGGGCGAAGCATTTAATGTTTTTGGATTGTTAGTTGGAGTGGGATAGGAGGAGGGTTGAGGTGATGGGATGTTTGTCAGGATAAGGGTGGTGGATGGTGGTGGTATGGTTTTGGGCGGCAATGGTATTGAAAGGGTGGGTTTGACTTTGAGTCAAACCTGGTTTTGGTTAACTCAGGGATAAAGAGGCCGGGTCATGGGTTTATTTGGTGGGCTTGGGTTATTTAATTTGATTGGGCTGGGTTTAGGATTTAATGTGGGTTGGGTTTATGTTTAGTTTAGCAGCTGGGTTTAATTAGGATTAGATATGGAATTTGGATTTAACTTGAGGGACCAATGTTGTAACATTCTGAAAATCCAAGGACCAAAGCTGCCAAAAGTGAAAATTAATTCCAAGGACCATTTGTGTCATTTTGGTATTTTTGGGGGTTGATTTTGACTTTGTCTTTGACTTTTGTCTTCACATGATCAATTGTTGTCGAGTCGATCCAAAAATATTCGTTTTCGCTCCGTTTTCAATCCTTCAGTACCTGAAACACATAAAACACAAACCAAGGATATCTGCAATATATATTGGGTGTTTTAGGTCATTTTAGTGTCTTTTATGGGTATAAAATGATGAGTATTCACACACTCATCAACCTCCGATATCAATTTTTCTACCCTCCAAGAGACTGAACAACATCAATTGTTGTGATGAGTTCAATTGCTCAGTGGAGGATTTACTCCCCCCAAGGACCTGAATGACGAATGTCATCAGGATCCTCCAGACTGGGTGGAACCAGGTTTTGACAATTGGAGCCTTTTCTAATAAGGCTCCAGCGGACTCCTTACGACATTTAGGGTCATGAGGTCCTAAGAATATCAACTCTCCTTTGACCACTTGGTCAGTAGGATTGGGCTCAAAAGCCTCAGCAAAATCAAGACCAGTGGCCTTGATGAAGTCATTGTAACCCAGGGAGAGGGTCCTTCTCCCATTCATCACTGTGAAAGTGATGATGGATTCTTTGGTGTCTTTTGGACTAGTAGCCACAGTAGTACACCATAATTCCCTCAAGTAGTCATGGTAGATGACTGAGGGGGTTTTGGTAAATGCTTTTGCAAGAAAAAAGTTTTGAAGATATTTCATCACATTCTTGTAAGCATGGAACTTTTGTGGATAGGAAAAGTTTCCCACCACATTGTTCTTTGTGAGGTCTACGTCCTCTAATATGAAATCCACATTAGGGGCGTATGTGATACCATTAGAAGAAGCCATTTGTATTGGTAGGTTTGGGTTAACAAATGATTCTGGGTTTCTAAAGCCTAAGAACACACACACTATTAGTTTTGAGAGAAAAAAAATGGGCAGAATTTGCTTAAGATTTCTAATAGACGTGTGTGTTGTTATTTTGGTTGGGGTATTTATAGGGAAGTGAAGTGGAGGGTATTTTGGGCATTAAGTGGATTTTATTTATTCAAAAAGAATTTTTGGAAACTGTTTTGAATAAAATGTTTTGGGATCCGCATTTAATGCCAACACTCCACTTTCCCTGGTTTGGCGCAACAGTCAAGGTAAACAGTTGAGCAGTTCTGCAAAAGTGTAATTTCCAGAGATGAGTCATCACATATCTGTAATGTGATTGGAGAGGTATTTAATGCCAAGTGGGAATGTGGTAGCCCAGAGGTGGAAGCCAGAAAGGCAAAAGAACAAATATTCTTATATTAAATAAGAATTCAGTTACCAACCTCGGACATTTACTAACTAGATACTTAGAGCATTTAAGTTAGTATTTAATGTCTCTTGAGGACCCTGAATGACTTTTCATTCAGTGAACCTGATTTTCAGGACTTGGGTTTAGTCACTGATGGTTCTAGTGTTCAGGAATTTGGGTCTAATTCCTGAGGTTCAAGGGTTCAGGAACTTGGGTTTAATTCCTGAGGATTAAGGGTTCAGGAACTTGGGTTTAGTTCCTGAAGTTCAGTGACCTTTCTCACTGAAGAACACATTGAGTCTGGGATTTGGGTTTATCAGAATTTACACATATTTGGATGGAGTCAATCAGTGGACTGATTCTCAATATCCAACATTCCTAGTTCAGCTTTCAGTCTGGTGAAAGTTGGTTCATCCAATGGCTTGGTGAATATATCAGCTAGCTGATATTCAGTAGGAATGAAGTGTAATTCTATGTCACCATTCATGACATGGTCCCTGATGAAGTGATATCTAATATCAATGTGTTTTGTTCTCTGATGAAGAACTGGGTTATTTGAGATGGCAATTGCACTTGTGTTATCACAAAAGATGGGAACCATCTTGTACTGAATTACATAGTCACTGAGTTGACTTTTCATCCAGAGTACATTTGCACAACAACTTGCTGCTGCAACATATTCAGCTTCAGCTGAGGACATGGCAACTGATTGTTGCTTCTTAGCACTCCAACAGACTAGTTTTCCACCAAGAATTTGGCAAGAGCCTGAGGTGCTTTTTCTGTCCATGTTGCATCCAGCATAGTCAGAATCTGAGTATCTTTTAAGATCAAGGCCTGAACATTTTGGATAATATAATCCAAGGTTTGGAGTACCTTTCAGGTACCTGAATATCCTTTTCACAGCTGTGAGGTGAGATTCTCTTGGGTCAGATTGATATCTGGCACACAAACAGACTGAGAATTGGATGTCAGGCCTTGATGCAAGTAGATACATCAGTGATCCTATCATTCCTCTGAAAAGAGTTTGATTCACTGGTTTTCCAGTAAGGTCAGGACCAAGGTTGTTTGGTGGAACCATGGGAGTTTTGACTGAGGCACAGTCACTGAGCTCATACTTCTTCAGTAGGCTTCTGACATACTTCTTTTGACTGATAGAGGTACCTTTATCAGTCTGCTTGATTTGTAGACCAAGGAAGTAAGTCAGTTCTCCCATCATGCTCATTTCAAATTTCTTTGCCATTAGTTTTTCAAACTGTTTGCAAAGTTTATAATTTGTTGAGCCAAAGATGATGTCATCAACATACACTTGTACAAGTATGACATCATTATTTGTCTTGTAGATAAACAATGTGTTGTCTATCTTGCCTCTGACAAATTTTTTTAGATCAGGAAGGCTGAAAGAGTCTCATACCATGCCCTGGGAGCTTGTTTCAGTCCATAAAGGGCTTTGTTAAGCTTGCAGACATGGTCAGGAAACTCATGGCTTTCAAATCCAGGAGGTTGCTGAACATAAACTTCTTCTTTCAGTGAGCCATTTAAGAATGCACTTTTAACATCCATTTGGTACACTTTGAAGTTCATGTATGTAGCAAAAGCAAGGAAGATCCTGATGGCTTCCATCCTTGCTACTGGTGCAAATGTTTCTTCATAGTCAATGCCTTCTTGTTGATTATAGCCTTTGGCTACAAGTCTGGCCTTGTTTTTAATGACTATGCCATTTTCATCAGATTTGTTTTTAAATACCCATTTCATGCCAATGACTGAAACATCTTCAGGATATTTGACCAAGGTCATTGATCCGTCGCGAACGCACTATTAAATAAATGCAGACAGCGGATACGCGTGAATAATTACAAATTACCCCTTTGTGAAAAAGGATACTTGCAAAAACTCACGTTCGTGTGTAGTGTGAAGACAGGTAAGTAATTACCCGAATCGTTTCCCAACGAGGTGTGAATGGGCAAAATGTGAAAAGTTAGGATTAGAGTGACTGATGTGATTAGGTATTTGATTTTGCTTTTTTTTTTTTTAATAATTCTAAATAACAAATTAAAACAAATATACACAATAAAATTAAACGCGAATAAAAATAAACTAAAACGCGTAACGGGAAAGCTAAAAATGGGACTAAAACTGAAATTTATGAAATTTAAAACCTAAAAATGTAAAATGACTTAAAACTTATTTAAAAACTTAAATTATATTTTTTATACTTTTTATTTAATTATTATTAATTATTTATTTATTTAATTACTTATTAAACTATTTAAATTTATAAAAAATACTAAATGAACAAAGAAAAATCTAAAACTTTTTCTATAAATATTATTAAGTAAATAGAAGCTAAGAAAATTATAAAAATGAAACTTGCTTAATTAAAATTTAAAAAGATAAATTCTATTAAATAGAAGCTATCACTATTTTTCTATTTTTGTTTTTCTTAAGGTATAATAATATATTTAGATTTTTCCTAGAATATATTTAACAAAAGAAAATTATGAAAATTAGAATTATATTTTTCTGATTATTATTTTATATATTATGATTTAATTACTAATAGAAACTAATTAAAAAGATTAAAAATATTAAAACTGTTAGGAAAAATCTGAAAAATTCAGGATAAGTCTAAATTAATATATAAAAGATATGAAAAATAAAATCAGAAGTTCACTAAACCTAATAAGCTGAATTGGGCAGATAAGCAGTTAGCAAAATAAGCCCAAATTAAGCTAAAAAGCTAGAAAAATTACCAAATGATTAGAACTAGTTCTAACAACTTATCTAAACATGAAACAACTTAATCAGCCCAGAAAATCACTCAGAATAAGCAAGCTAAGCAGTTGTGCAGATCAAAATCAAAACAGAAAATTGCAGCCAACACCCCTACTTGCAGAGCCAATTTAAGCAACCAATAAGCTATTGAAAAGCAACCTAATGGGGGCAAAAGTTACCCTATACTACTGGCTACACAAAAACAGCAAAAGCCCCATTACAAACACATCAATTGAATCCCAATTAGAGGCTAGATCAGGTGGTCTGACTGAGGAGGTTGCTAAGGTTGTCTGTTTGGGCTGTTTTGTTGTGTACCCTTGTGCAGATGTTCTAGGCTCTTAGGACTACACTATATGGACCTATAGGGACTCAGAGAAGCTAAGAACAATGGCCAAATAAGCTTGTGGCTAAATATGGCTTGTTTGAGCTTATTTTGATCTAAAATTAACATATGGAATACATAACTACTATATCTATATATATGGCCTATCAGAACTTAAAAATAGCTTATTATGGTCTATTTAAGCTGAAACAAAGTTGGCTAAATGGTAAATGCACAGTAACAAGTATGTTTGACCATTATGACTGCCTGTGCCAAACACTCCTTAAAAAGGACTGTGGTGGTTTTTTGAACTGAAAAGGGTATTTTTAAGCTGAGATTTCTAATGATTTAAGTTATATTAACTTAATTTATTGCTAATTGAAGATTAAAAACTACAAAGAGCTTATAAATAAGCTAAGGCTGTTTTTGGCTTTTTTATATGTTTTTAAGTAATATAAAGACAAGTACTGATTAAGACTGATATTATTGAAGATATGTGATCACAAACTAGTAATAAGCAATAAAATACATAAATAAGCTAAAATTAAGCAGTGTAACAGTAACTTGAAAAATTATGCAAAATATGGAAAAACTTACAACTGAATGGTTTAAGAAACAGAGGAGAACTAGATCAGAACTGAGCTTGGAATGTCACTTACCAAGTTTAGACCCCAATCAGCTTAATCACAACTGCTTAACCCTTCCAATTGCTTATTTGACATAACTTTGACTTTTCTTGACTTTCTTGGAACAGGACTGATTTAATCTATATAAGCTTATGAAAAGCTATGAAAAGCTTTCATAAGCTTATAGCAAGGGTATTTATGGCTTTTGATTAGTTCTTAATAGCTAAACAACTAAATACGAATTACCAGGAAAAATGAAAACTTGAACTTTCATTATAACTGAAATTTAGTACAATACAGAAGTATTTTAAGAACAAGTAACTTGAAACTAACATAAATTGACAATAAAAGCTTACATTGAGACTGAAATTAAACATTAACTAAATCTACACTATTTTTGGTCTTAATCTACTGACCACTTATTCTCTGAGGCTTCTCTTCTTTATATAGTACTCTCAGAAGGTTCCATGATTGATTCCGAGCAAATCCCACCTTTGAAGTAAGCTTAATTTCATCTGGTTCGTCCATTTCATTTTTGGCGGGAAAACAGGACAAGTGGCTTTTTAACGTTTCTGAGCACATGGGGGTGTAAGGGTGTGGAGGATTAGCATTGGAGGAGGGGGAAAGTGATGGGATAAAGATTGATGGTGGTATTGCAGAGAAATACTATGGGTTGAGGGGTGGTATTGGCGGGGATAAGGGGAAGAAGACGGGTCAAACATTGGTTTGACCCTGGGATATTTAGCAAAAAGGGATGGGTCGGGTTATTTGGTTGGTCTTGGGTATTGTAGTTTGGCTGGGGTAATAAGTAGGATAGATTGGGTTGGGTTTTTATAATTATTGGGTTTTATTATTAGATAGGGTCCGGTTTTAACCTTAGGGACCATTTGTGTAATTTATGAAGTTTTGAGGGGTTGAAAGTGTAACTTTCCCAAAGTTGACACAAGGGTTAAACATGCCAAATTTCAATATCCCAAGGACCATAAATGTTATTTTTCCATTTTATACAACCAGGGGTATTTTCTGTCAACTTTGAAAGTTCAGGGACTGATTTTGCCAATTTATGAAACTTTGCTCGTTTTTCATCTGTTTTCACTCCTTTTGCACCTGAATCATATAAAAACACATTTTATGATATTTTCTGTATTATTTGACTTTTCAAAGTGTTTTTGGCTGTTTATGTGGGTTTAAACAAGGTAAATATATGTGTATTTAGACACATATCAAATCCCCCACACTAAACTATTGCTAGTCCCTAGCAATCTTTTATGAAAATTTAATGGATTTTATCTCTTTACCAAAAGCCATTACTTCTGGAGTAGCCAATGTTTCAGTATGTGATACTTTGGTACAATGATAACCAAATGATTTTGAGCAAACCATCAGCTGTCAACGGATTTGATTTGTCTTTACCAAAAGCCGTTCGCTTCTGGACTAGCCAACTCTTAGATAAAATACAGTTATTATCTTTGGTGAGCTGATTACCAATCATGGTTTTTCCACTTGCCTTTACCACAAGCCATAACCTTGCGGGCTAGCCAACTCTTCACTTATAAAGATATGGTGAGTCGAATACCATACAATTTTTGGCAAATTGTAAGCCATAAACGGATTTGATATATCTTTACCAAGAGCCGTTTGCTCTCGAATTAGCCAATCCTTATGTGGGTTAGACATGGCGGACTGATAACCATTTATTGCGTTCTAAGTGAGAAAAAATTTTAAAATTTTGGCCAAAATGGGGGTACTGGGGCACTAAAAAGTACATATGTGAACAAATTCGCCAGAATTCCCCCCCACACTTAGAACTGAATATTGCCCTCAATATTCAAAGAACCGGTTGTTAAACCAACACTTAGAACGTGAAAGAGAAATACTAATAGCCATTTTTTTTTTTTTTTTTTTTTTTTTTTTTTTTTTACTCATTTACATATATACAACATGTGGGGCATCTCCCCCACACTTGGGTGAGACATGGGTGAAAACCCATATTTTACTACTGTTTTTATTAACCGAGTCGCTAGCTTGACTCGACCCCGAATTCATTGGTTCATGGGGAAGCAAGTGGAAGAAACCATCTCCATCGGACTTTCATTCAAGATGTTTGGATAAACACTGAAGTATTTGAAAGTTCCACTCCGATGAGATATACACAGAGAGACCCGGCTTACAAATGATAAATGAAAATGCCGGGGTCAAAGATAGTGTCTTCATTCCCTAAAGAGTGAAGAACGGGAGAAGTCACTTTGTAGGTGAAGAAAAGAAAGAAAGCCATGATAAAAATCATGACTAATTCATCCTCATCAGAAGGAGAATTCATGATTTCTGGATCATGAATCTCATCATTTAAGCTCAGTTGATCAAGACATATTCTGGGTGGGAGGGATGGGATTTTGATATCAAACAAATTCTCAGTGTTGAGAATATTTCCCTCCGGGATATAAAGATAATCTTTGTCAAGATCAAAGTAGAAGTTATCATACTCCGGCGGAGATATGATATGAGTGAGTTCATCGGAGAACTCCTCGAAGGCAAATGATTCATATTCCGGAATAGAGTCATCGGAAAACAGGTCACTATCCTTTATGGGGATAGGAGATGAAATGGATTTTTCATTGAAAGCCTCGATTTTAGAAATGAGAAGATTAACATTTAATAATGTTTCACGAAGAGTTTCGTCTTTGATTATTTCTTCATCATTCTCTTCTTCTAAGCTGACAAGCTCAGAAGGCAATTCCTCAACATAATCGATGTCCTCACAAAATAAAGAATCATCATTACTTGAAGTATAATCATCGTCAGAATTGGAAAACATCTCAACATGATCATGTGAAATGTCAAGAGGAGGCAAATCACACATATTATCAGAAACACCCTCGGACTTACTTGGGATTGGGACAAGGTTTTCAGCACTAGACTTTATGAATTCGTTCGATTCCTTTTCAGGAATAGTGCTAATATGCTCATCCCCCATAATAAGAGAGTCCTCGAAGTTCATAGACTGTAAGATGGGTGTGTTTGCAATAGACTGAGGGAGTTGAGAATTGATATCACTCAAAGGAATAGTACTCTCCTCGTCGTCCTCCTCATCAATATAAAGGGTTTTTATACGTTCCATTTGCTCGTCTGCTAGCAATTCTGCAATAGTCTTGTCTTCCTGCCTTTTCTGGACAGGTGTAATTGCAGCTGACGATTTCTCGCAAACTCCCCACATAGAATCGTCATCATCGTCATCGCAAATGAAAGTTTGACGACTTTTGGAATTTAATCTAGCTATTTGTTCTTCTTCAGCTAGAAGCTCTCCAATAGTTTTACCATGACGATCATCTTGGGCATTTTTAACAGCCGAATCATTAAGTGTATCCATCATAGTTTGAAGTTTTTGGATAACATTATCAATAGATTCTTCAAAAGGAGATGGCTGAGGTTGAATCATTTGATACTGTGGAGGTTGGTCATGACAAGAATAGTCGTAATTGTTACAAGGGACATGCTCATAGACAAGCGGGGTCCTTGTTTGACAATCGGATTCATAATGTGGACCACCACAGTACTCACAACAATACATTTGCTGTGACTGATTCGGTGAATCATATGGATATTGGTCATACCCGAAGTTTTGATTACATGGATCTTGTTCATAGACAGACGTAATTCCTGTTTGACAATCAAAACTCGGGTGTGGACCTCCACAATGCTCACAAGGATCATTTGGCATATTTTGAAATGATATATCATTGAAGTTTTGATTAGACGGCTCTTGCCAAAATGAATCCTGAGAAGGGGTACTGAAATCGTTGTAAAAATCTGGATAATCAAGTGTGGCTGGCTGATAAGTGCAAAAACATTGCTTACACTGTGAATCATCCCCCAACGGATTTTCACACATACAACAATTAAGCTGAGTGAGTGAAGATGGCTGGGATTGTGGAGAGTGTTTGGAAAAAGAATCCAGAGGTGGGACAAGTAGTGTGCTCTGAGAGCTAGGAATTTCCACCACTTCCGTTATGGTCTCTGGTTCTTGTTCTTGATAAATGTGAAGAGTAGGCAAGTCGTTCTTTTTAGTCACCGTTCTAAGCTCTGCACGTTCTCTTGACAAACTTTTAACCGTAAATTGTGAAAGGTCTGGATTAATTCTTGACTGTTTGCCATTAATAGCATGTATCTTGGGCTGTGAAGGGCAGTCGGAAGAACTTTAAGAATCATTGATGGAATTAAGCACTCTTTTGAGGGCTTCTTTACACCAATAACAAGATCCACCATCCTTTGGTGCATGCTCTCCACACAGCTCACACGCACACTTTGAACAACGAAGGCTGTCAAACAACGGGCTTTTACAATTCAAACATTTGTACCCGAGAGACGCCATAGAAGAAAGGTATAAGAAGTTTAGAATCAAATGGATAGAGGGTAAAGGGATAAAGAATCAAAAAGGGTGAGAGGGAAAAGATGAATATTTTTGGGTTTTTGGTTTTTCAATTAGAACAAGATCAAAGCAAAACACAAGGAACTTAAACCTTAAATCAACCAGCGTACGGTAGCTCTCTGACTGAAAAACGCACAGAGTGGCGGAGAAGCAAAGGTGGGCAATTAATGCTCCTTAAAAACCCGCTTCTTTCAGTTCGACAATTTAATGTCAAACTATCCTTAAACCTCAGTTATAGTTTGTTTATCAATCAAAGGTGAGCCGAATTCGCAAGCGACACAAAGGTAAGTTTTAATCTTTGGTTTGGGAACTTATTATGGTCGTACCCCCAGTTAGGTAGTACTCTGTCTTGGTTCTCGATGGTAAATTTTATTGTTGTTATTTATTAAACAAAGAAAACGGAAAATATTTTTGGTGTTTTTATTTTTTATATGATAATATATATAAAAAAGAAAAGAAAAATATTTTTGTTTTTTATATGGTTTATGGGAAATAGGAACTTCTGGAAGAAGGATCTCAAATCACTAATCGCTAAAAACTCTACACAATTGTCGCAGCACAACCTCCCCGGCAGCGGCGCCAAAATTTGATCCGTCGCGAACGCACTATTAAATAAATGCAGACATCGGATACGCGTGAATAATTACAAATTACCCCTTTGTGAAAAAGGATACTTGCAAAAACTCACGTTCGTGTGTAGTGTGAAGACAGGTTAGTAATTACCCGAATCGTTTCCCAACGAGGTGTGAATGGGCAAACTGTGAAAAGTTAAGATTAGAGTGACTGATGTGATTAGGTATTTGATTTTGCTTTTTTTTTTTTTTAATAATTCTAAATAACAAATTAAAACAAATATACACAATAAAATTAAACGCGAATAAAAATAAACTAAAACGCGTAACGGGAAAGCTAAAAATGGGACTAAAACTGAAATTTATGAAATTTAAAACCTAAAAATGTAAAATGACTTAAAACTTATTTAAAAACTTAAATTATATTTTTTATACTTTTTATTTAATTATTATTAATTATTTATTTATTTAATTACTTATTAAACTATTTAAATTTATAAAAAATACTAAATGAACAAAGAAAAATCTAAAACTTTTTCTATAAATATTATTAAGTAAATAGAAGCTAAGAAAATTATAAAAATGAAACTTGCTTAATTAAAATTTAAAAAGATAAATTCTATTAAATAGAAGCTATCACTATTTTTCTATTTTTGTTTTTCTTAAGGTATAATAATATATTTAGATTTTTCCTAGAATATATTTAACAAAAGAAAATTATGAAAATTAGAATTATATTTTTCTGATTATTATTTTATATATTATGATTTAATTACTAATAGAAACTAATTAAAAAGATTAAAAATATTAAAACTGTTAGGAAAAATCTGAAAAATTCAGGATAAGTCTAAATTAATATATAAAAGATATGAAAAATAAAATCAGAAGTTCACTAAACCTAATAAGCTGAATTGGGCAGATAAGCAGTTAGCAAATAAGCCCAAATTAAGCTAAAAAGCTAGAAAAATTACCAAATGATCAGAACTAGTTCTAACAACTTATCTAAACATGAAACAACTTAATCAGCCCAGAAAATCACTCAGAATAAGCAAGCTAAGCAGTTGTGCAGATCAAAATCAAAACAGAAAATTGCAGCCAACACCCCTACTTGCAGAGCCAATTTAAGCAACCAATAAGCTATTGAAAAGCAACCTAATGGGGGCAAAAGTTACCCTATACTACTGGCTACACAAAAACAGCAAAAGCCCCATTACAAACACATCAATTGAATCCCAATTAGAGGCTAGATCAGGTGGTCTGACTGAGGAGGTTGCTAAGGTTGTCTGTTTGGGCTGTTTTGTTGTGTACCCTTGTGCAGATGTTCTAGGCTCTTAGGACTACACTATATGGACCTATAGGGACTCAGAGAAGCTAAGAACAATGGCCAAATAAGCTTGTGGCTAAATATGGCTTGTTTGAGCTTATTTTGATCTAAAATTAACATATGGAATACATAACTACTATATCTATATATATGGCCTATCAGAACTTAAAAATAGCTTATTATGGTCTATTTAAGCTGAAACAAAGTTGGCTAAATGGTAAATGCACAGTAACAAGTATGTTTGACCCTTATGACTGCCTGTGCCAAACACTCCTTAAAAAGGACTGTGGTGGTTTTTTGAACTGAAAAGGGTATTTTTAAGCTGAGATTTCTAATGATTTAAGTTATATTAACTTAATTTATTGCTAATTGAAGATTAAAAACTACAAAGAGCTTATAAATAAGCTGAGGCTGTTTTTGGCTTTTTTATATGTTTTTAAGTAATATAAAGACAAGTACTGATTAAGACTGATATTATTGAAGATATGTGATCACAAACTAGTAATAAGCAATAAAATACATAAATAAGCTAAAATTAAGCAGTGTAACAGTAACTTGAAAAATTATGCAAAATATGGAAAAACTTACAACTGAATGGTTTAAGAAACAGAGGAGAACTAGATCAGAACTGAGCTTGGAATGTCACTTACCAAGTTTAGACCCCAATCAGCTTAATCACAACTGCTTAACCCTTCTAATTGCTTATTTGACGTAACTTTGACTTTTCTTGACTTTCTTGGAACAGGACTGATTTAATCTATATAAGCTTATGAAAAGCTATGAAAAGCTTTCATAAGCTTATAGCAAGGGTATTTATGGCTTTTGATTAGTTCTTAATAGCTAAACAACTAAATACGAATTACCAGGAAAAATGAAAACTTGAACTTTCATTATAACTGAAATTTAGTACAATACAGAAGTATTTTAAGAACAAGTAACTTGAAACTAACATAAATTGACAATAAAAGCTTACATTGAGACTGAAATTAAACATTAACTAAATCTACACTATTTTTGGTCTTAATCTACTGACCATTTATTCTCTGAGGCTTCTCTTCTTTATATAGTACTCTCAGAAGGTTCCATGATTGATTCCGAGCAAATCCCACCTTTGAAGTAAGCTTAATTTCATCTGGTTCGTCCATTTCATTTTTGGCGGGAAAACAGGACAAGTGGCTTTTTAACGTTTCTAAGCACATGGGGGTGTAAGGGTGTGGAGGATTAGCATTGGAGGAGGGGGAAGGTGATGGGATAAAGATTGATGGTGGTATTGCAGAGAAATACTATGGGTTGAGGGGTGGTATTGGCGGGGATAAGGGGAAGAAGACGGGTCAAACATTGGTTTGACCCTGGGATATTTAGCAAAAAGGGATGGGTCGGGTTATTTGGTTGGGCTTGGGTATTGTAGTTGGGCTGGGGTAATAAGTAGGATAGATTGGGTTGGGTTTTTATAATTATTGGGTTTTATTATTAGATAGGGTCCGGTTTTAACCTTAGGGACCATTTGTGTAATTTATGAAGTTTTGAGGGGTTGAAAGTGTAACTTTCCCAAAGTTGACACAAGGGTTAAACATGCCAAATTTCAATATCCCAAGGACCATAAATGTTATTTTTCCATTTTATACAACCAGGGGTATTTTCTGTCAACTTTGAAAGTTCAGGGACTGATTTTGCCAATTTATGAAACTTTGCTCGTTTTTCATCTGTTTTCACTCCTTTTGCACCTGAATCATATAAAAACACATTTTATGATATTTTCTGTATTATTTGACTTTTCAAAGTGTTTTTGGCTGTTTATGTGGGTTTAAACAAGGTAAATATATGTGTATTTAGACACATATCAGTCATTACCTTGTTTCTGTCAAATTGTTCCAGTTCATCATTCATGGCTTGAACCCAACTTGGATGTTTTAGTGCTTCCTTAACACTTTTGGGTTCAATTGTGGAAATGAAGTCCACAAATAGGCATTCATTGGCTGAGGCTACTATCAGTTCAGCAGCCATGCTTCTTGTGAGCATGCCTTCAGTAGGCTCACCAATTATATTGACAAGTTCTATATCCTGAGACCTAGTCTAACTTTCCTGAGGTCTTGGAAACTGATTAGAACTTGTAGAGGCCTGATGGGTAGGATCAGGATCAGACACATGATGTTCTTTAGCATCATGATTGTCTGAGTGGGTTGACTCATCACTGTGATTGTTTAGAACCTGAGTACTTTGTACTGACTGAATGAATTCATCAGTATTTTGTGCTTCAATAAACTCAGTAATGGTTGGGTAAGGAAGGTTGTGGGGAATGATGTAATAGGAGATGTCAGCATTTGCATGGTACTGAGTGGAAGGACCATTATCAGCATGATGTTCATCAGGAGGGTATCTTGATGATTCATCAATACCTATCTCTTCCACTGAGTTGTTAGAGACACTGATTGCATCAGTGCTCTCATCAAAGGTAACATGAAATGTTTCCTCAGCATGCTGTCTCCTAGTGTTGAACACCCTGAAGGCCTTTGAGACAAGGGAGTATCCTAGGAAGTATCCATCATCAACTTTGGCATCAAATTTTCCTAAGTGATCCTTGTTATTATGAATAAACTGTTAGGAATATAAATATTCAGATGAAGGCTCGGTCACCCCGAGCATCTAATTAGCATTTATATAGCTCGTAGGCTTATTTATATAAGCTTAGTATTATTAGTATTATTAGTTTTATTAGATTAGTAGTATCTATATTTGTGGAGTGGGTCGGGGCTTTCCCCACTGTCAGCTCACTTCACAGCCCACTAGGGGCACTATTATTAGGAAGTATAAATACCCCTTCCCACACTTGGGAAGGGTTGGAACTCTTCACACTTTAATCTAATATTCAGGTTTTTCTCTCAAAGGGTTCCCTCTCTCTCTCTAGTTCTTCATCTCTCTAACAATGGATCTAATCTTTCATGAATTAAGACCACCCGAATCAACCACACAATCAATATGGTTATTTCCTACAATTGGTATCAGAGCCAGGTTAGATCCGATTGATTGTGTGTTGGTCTCATTCTTTTTGGCTCGAATCCTTTTATACTAACTGCACTACTTATTTTTTTTGGTTCGGTTATTTGTGGGCCGTAATTATTTTTTGTTGAGGAAAACCGCTGGTACACTGTGTTTTAAAGATCATTTGGATATCATTTGAAAGTATCATCTTGTCTTAACAGTTTTAGTCACATCATTTTATTATCACTTCTTTGTTCGAATAGGTACTCTCACAACCGCAAGAATCCATGTTTTGTTAATTCAGTTTGGTCTTAATATTCAAATGGGCCTTCAATTTGGGCTTCAAATGTTTAAATGATTATGGCCTTAATCTTATTAAACTCTCTGGTTCGAAATACCATTTCTCAAGATCTGGTATCTTGTCGGTTTTATTCGTTGGTGATTTACATGGTTTCTACGTTGGTGTTGTGGCTTATTTGTGGCTGAAAATACAAGTTCTTGGTTGCATCTTACCAGATTTGGCTGTTGTGATTAGATGGGTTTGTGGCGTTATGTTCATAGTAACAGTTTGGTGACTTGTGGTGATATTTGGTGATTGTTGCTTCTGGGAGCAGCAGATGGGTGTTCTTGTTTGGCACTTGGCATTTTAGTTGTTCTTGGAGATGATGTTTTCTTGAATGCTGCTTGTGTCAAAGAATGTGGTTCTTGAATGCGGTTTGTCATGAAGAGAAAAACACAGATCCGGTTTTTAAGGAAAGTACGAAAGTGACAGCGTTGACCGGTCAAAGTTGCAATTTGTCTCCGATGCGATTTGTCCTGGACTCGGTTTGTCCATACAGTCATGGACTCGGTTTGTCCATACAGTCATGAACTCGGTTTGTCCATACTGTCATGAACTCGGTTTGTCCACTTAACCACGGACTCGGTTTGCCTGTTTAATCACAAACTCGGTTTGTCTATAAAATTATGAACTCGGTTTGTCTATCTGTTCGTGGATGCGGTTTGTCTACCAGACCAGTAAAGTCAAACCGAATCATAGATAAAGAAGGAGAGAAGCAGTAAAACAGACCCAGACCTAACAAACAACATTACAACATAAATCCAAAAAATCACAAAATGCTCTAAGATTACTGCAACAAAACTCAAGTACAACATCTAAATCAACTCCAACCCGAATACAAATCGTACAAGATCAAATCCATCTTCTATTACACTCACTGATTATATACAACAATATAATGCTCGAATCATTCTACAACAACTAATTCAAAACTACATTATCACAACAAATCCTAAAATCTAACCTACCTCTCTCAATCGTGACTTCAGTCTCCAGTTCGGTTTGTAACAAACTAATTTTTACAACAATACAAGATTACATCTAATGTACCTACCCGAGACCTCCTCTTGGAGATCTTGAAGATGCGGCTTGTTTGTGGTATAAACGTGCTTCGGTTTGTGTTTGCCAGCCGGATTTGAGATTAATGACTATTAAAAGGGGGTTGTGACTGAAAAGGTGTGGTATTCGATGGTTATGGAGAGGTATGGTTGGGAGATGGTTGGTTGTTACTCGTGTGAGTGGTGTCGCAACAATTTTTGATGGAGAGATAAGTTGGATTGATTGACTGCGGTGATTATATGATTTGTGTTTGCCTGATTTGGGATTAGGGCTTGTATTCGATTGGTTATGTGTTTAAGGTTTGAGGTATTTTTGGTGACTGCTCATTCTAGAGTAACAGGTTTTGATGTTGTAGCATTTGAGGCAGTGAAGTTATTATCTTCTCTAGGCTAATTATCATTTGATGTTTGATTTGTGTTGATGGATCTAGTTTGTTGATGAAGTGATGAGATGTGTTAGGTGAGAGCAGATTTGGATGAGATGGGGGCGGATTATACTAAGAGTTGTGTTTAAGTTTTAGGAAATGAGAATAATTAGGGTTATAATACACGGTTTGTTTTATGTTTGGGTTTGGATTTGTTGGGCCAAGAATAAACTGAAAATTGGACTGGCTAAAATGGACTGCAAACTTCTATAATTGGACTGGGCGTTTTGCTTTATTGATTAAGTGGGCTGTATATCAAATTGAAGTATTTGGGCTTTAAAGTGTCGGACTGGACTTGGGTTTACGTGTTATATTAATTCTTTGCTGGATACTTGCGTTTAGAACCACAAACAGTTATGTAACCCGCATGTTAGTGTCTATTTGGTTGTTTGTAGAATCTTTGGGTTATAAATTTTAGACCACTGTTACAATTAAGCTTCGTTATCCGTGATTGGGTATTATTTTGGGATTGGAATAATCGGGTCTTTCTGGATATTACTACGGGATGCCATTGTCGGATTCGTGTAAGACGTCACGGCTAGTATTTGGGTTCATGAATATCAACATGATTACAGAATAGTGGATTTGGCTGCACGGTCCTATTAGTGCCTACGATTTAAGTGAGTCTGCAATTTGATGTTTACGAGTTGAGTTACAGTTGACAAATTGCAATGTGATTAATTGTGATTTGTCAAGTTGCGTGTTTGTCTTATTGCGACTTGACGGATTGCTATTTGACCAGTTACGATATGACGTTGCGAGTCAACACTTGCGATTCGACTTATTGTGATTTGGTTGATTGCAATCTGTCTTGGTGCAAATTGACAATCTGTGACTTGGCCTGTTGCAATTTGATCATGTTGTGATTTGACTTCTGTGAATTGAATTTCGAAGATTGGTATTGCACCTCACTCTTGGGTATTCTGGTTGATTTCACGGTTTCTCTTGTAGTTTTTAGAAAATCCCGCGAAAGATTCGATTTCTCGGTTTAAATCTCAAAGAGCTGTAAAATCCCGTGAGATTAATTTTGGACATATAGGCGGGACTTGGATTTTGACATAATATAACTTACGGGGTTTGGCTATTTTTTTGGGATAAGTTTGTGCTTCAAGATCAGCAGGAATTGGGAAATTATGGTAACTTGGTTGGTTTGTTAATTCACGGGTTGGTGTACTTAGTGTCACAAACATCTCGGGGTGGATGGATGCACGATGTTTGTTGACCCTTGCTCGAGCGTATTTAAGGTGGTTAGACCTGGATGTTCAAGAAGTGGATATATACAATAAAGGATGGAAGGTTGGGTATATATCACTACCTATATTTAAAGGAGTTACGTTGTTGTGCTCAATATAGGTTCTAAATCACAATTTGCACTTTAAGGTGATTAGACTTGGATGTTCACGAAGTGGATATATACAAGTAAGGATGGAAGGTTGGGTATATATCACTACCTATATTTAAAGGAGTTACGTTGTTGTGCTCAATATAGGTTCTAAATCATAATTTAGTGCAAGTTTAAGTCGCGGACTTGTTCTTTATCAAGCTTCATCAAGTGATTGTTGTTTCTCAAGCTTCTATTGGGATTGTTGCTCAAGATCTTCTCAAGAGGTAGTCAGGCCTAAAGACAAGAGGTGATTTGTTTGGAGACATGTTTTAACCTTTTACTCACTTTAAAAGTCATATGCATTTCATCAAGCGGTTTTGGCATATTACGAGCTTCAATGAATTGTTCATCTACTAAACCATTGATGATGAGGAAAGCAAGGGGTTACTACACGAGAGTCTTAATCACCTTCTTCGTTGCAGTAAGTTTCATTTGTCTCTTTCCATGTTTTGTGCCTGACAAATTCACAAACATCACGGACTCTCAGCTTTGGCAAAAAGGTCATTTCATGTCCTTTTTGAGGGGGAGAATTATCGCAAGTTTCCTAGAAGTTCCGTCTCCAGCGATTTGAATCTTAGCAGTTTCGGTTACAGCGGGTCAGATCGTAACGATTCAGGATTCAGTGGTTCAGTCTACAGCATTTTGAAGCTTACTGATGTGCAGTTAGTTCTTGAATTTATTTCTCAGATAAATCTCAAGAACTGTAAAATCCTGTACACAGTACGACAACTATTCCACATCCAAGTAGCTGGATCAGACAGCTTTGTTTGATAGGACTGACTATGAGTCATGGGCACTTCTAAGAATTTGCGCATGTTTCTTCTCTTTTTGGCTAGTCAACAACACAAGATGATCACAAAGTTAATCCGGTATTCTTTATTTGTGATTGAAGTTGAATTTCACGAAGGCGTCTACTTATTTTATCTTGAAGTCGGGGTTGGTTGGATGCATGACCTTCAATGATAACTTGCTCATGCTCAAAATTTAAGTTGAAGACTTGGGTTATCTAGTTACCAGCAGTTGGGGTAACTATCACTTAAGAGTTATTGGAGTACTCAGTGTCACACGTCATTGACGTTGTCGATAATCGCAAGAGGTGTTAATGTCTCATACTTTGGTTGGGTATTGAGCTCTTAGAGATTTGCTTGGAGCATTAATTCTCTACACCGTTCTTCCAACATTAGTGCAAGGTTAAGTAACAAATTTGGGGTCTTCTACTTCAGTTTTCAGTATTGGTATATCGGGTTCTCTTCATCGAGTGGTCACTAATCTATGTTCAAGGTTGGTTAGTTGGCCAAAGGTTTTAAAAGTTGTGATGTGATCTGTAATCCTCACAAGATATTCTTTACCCAAACTGATGTTCACCATAATCAAAATCAGTCATGCCACATTCAATCTGTTACTGCCTCACGGTTTCTTCTTGATTTTGTAAAATCCCGAGTAAGAACTTATTTCTCGGTTTAAATCAAAGATTTGTAAAATCCCGTGATGATGGACTATGCGCTCTTAACCATGATCGGGTTAAAACCATTATCAAAGTTCAGTTAAAGCATCATAAAGGGCTAGATTTGGGCATTAATCACAAGAAGTGACTACGGCGTTAATTCATTATTATTTATTTGAGGCTGAAGTGAAATTTCATGGGTGCGTGTACTTAGTATCTGAAGATATCGGGGAGGTTGGATGAAGATTCTTCGAGATCCTTGTTCGAGCTTTCAATACAATGACAAGGACTTGGATATCTAGTTATTTTTTCTTTCTCCCTATTACAAAATAACTATCACTTTAAGGGGTCACATTGTAGTGCTCAGTGTTACACGAAGTTGTGGATATCCAAGAGGTGATGTATGTCTTATACTTGATGGTTGGTTGGTTGAAGAGTATAGAGTACTTAGGGATTCGATGTTGCACGAAGTCTCTGCACCGCTCTTTGTCTCGCATTAGCACAAGTTTAAGTCACAAGTTCGGGTTATGTTACTTCAGGCTCAAGTTCATCATATTGGGTTTTTCTCCATCAGTGGTCACGATTTCAAGCCGACAAAATGATAATGGGGTTGGTAACGAGCTAGATGAGAGAAGTTGTAAAGAGAGAGATGATGACGTCTGTACAAGTCAGTGCAGGCCTCGCTCTTCATCAGAATGACGTTTGAACACAGCAGTTCAAGCCTCGTTCTTCAACATAATGACGTCTGTACACCTCAGTTCAGGCCTCGTTCTTCAAAGAAAAGAAAAGTGTACGCTTGAGTGCACTTTATCTTCAAAAGAAGAGGAGTCTTCTTATTAATGGCCATTCTCATCAACAAGATTCATGCTCTTTCGGTGCTCATTCAATCTTCAAGTGGATCGGCGCATATTGGAGTATTCTTTTATTCACGTATTCAACCAAAAATTGCAGTTGACAGGCATATGCAATTTTTGAGGGGGGGAAAGAGTGAATAAACAACATGTCAGTCTTCAAGAACCGTCAAGTGGAGCTACTTACCGTTGATGGTATTCATATTCACTAGTTCAATCATCAAAAATTGCAGTTGGCAGGCATATGCAATTTTTGAGGGGGGGAAAGGGTGAATATTATTCTACATGTTGAGTGATGATTGAGAAATGGTCATATGACTCCTGAATACGTCAGTTCAGGAGTCGTGCAAACCATGGTTCTCCAACACATCTTCTTCCTCTATCAAGGTGTTGAAGAACATGGTCATGGAATGCTAATCGAGTCTCACGGGTTGGTATAATCAGCAACAATGGGTTTCTAGTCAATACTTCAAGTACACGTCATCAGGCTACATGTACACATCATGATGATGATTCCGATTAATCGTAACCATCATGGGGGAGAGAAATGTGTACACCAAGGACGCACAACAGGTTCACATGATTGGGCTTAATCATATATTCCGGTGTTGAGAACCGCAGAGATGATCAGTGGTTCAACTTGTTACCTTGGTATTTACGTTTCACTGTTACGTCATGGGCTGATTAATCGTAACCATCAGGGGAGAGAGAATGTATACATCAAGGACGCACAACAGGTTCACGTGATCAGGGCTTAATATCCAAGGATGGATACATACTATAGATGATCAGTGGTTCAACTTGTTACTTTGGTGTTATACTTAAGACTGAAGAAGGTCGAGTCGTCAGTCTACTCTACATTCTTTGTTGGGAGTTATCATCTCATGTGTATGCTGCGGGCTGATGGGTTACATGTAAGGTTACTGGAAGGCATTGGGTGAGGTGAAGATGATTGGTATTCTGTTCCTCCAAATTGGGCAATCTTGAAGAAGGTCGAGTCTACAGTCTTCTCTACATTCAAAAATGTTGAGCTCTTTTCTTACAACTTGATATTTAACTTAATCCCATGACAGTTCTTGTTTGATGAGTTGTGGAGTTAAGTTAGGTTCAAGTTGTTCTGTAGTTTAAGGTTAGGTCCAACTTGATTTTAACCTAATCTCATGACAGTTCTTGTTTGATGAGTTGTGAGGTTAAGCTGAAATCAAGTTGTTACTGGGCTTAAATTTGTGGTTTAGTTTAACCTCATGACAGTTCTTGTTTGATGAGTTGTGGGGTTAAGCTAGATTTCAGTTGAGGCTCAACTTAAACTACCGAAAAGATGCCTAAGGTTTTTGACGGCGTCACTCTAGGACGGGAGTGTTAGAAGATTAAAGACGGCATGCATTTGGTTATCAAAAGACTTCTTCATATTTCGGGCGTTCATCCAAAGTCTTCTTCCTATTATGGGTGTTCATCAGAAAGGTTGTCAGATTGGGGGAGAGCACTAATTAGGGGAGAGTGAATAGCCAGAATCATTCCCTGGTTGAAAGTGCTCACATTGCTCTTCAGCAAGTCAAGTGATGAATGCGGTGAAGATTCAGAATGCTGAGGAGTAATGGTTTCTGGTTCGTATCCTTGTACATATATACTTATTCATATCTTATACCATCTTGTAAATAGACATATAGAAAATCTTGCTAATTGTAAATAGAGAATCGTAAAATCAGAAAAACCATAAAAATTAAAAAATTAGAAAATACCAAAAATAGTTTCACCTAGGCATGTCTTCTGTTTATCGATAACATTTACGGACTTAGAAATGTCATTCAATAATGGCACGGGTCTTTAAATGAAGCTCGAGCAGAAGTTAAAATGGATTGTTAAAACATGTCTAAATGGTTTGCTATTACTTTAGATAGCAACCCGCGCTTCATATTGGGGAAAGCACGTCGCCAAAAAGACGGCTGTTCCTCCAACTGGGTGATGTTCACCTGGGCATGGATTACTTCATATCCATGTTTCCTGATTTGATGTACATTTCAGTGCATCATTTCTTGTAAAAGAAGAGAAATCTTCTTAGTATAACAAATAGTTTTCATTCTATGATTCTTCTGAAAATTATTTGTGAGACACTTGGTGAATATATGTTGTATGAAATTTGTTTATACTTGGATTATGCATAAAATTTGTCACTCAATCAACGACTACAAAACCTCATGACAGTTCTTGTTTGATGAGTTGTGGGGTTAAGCGTGATTTTAGTTGAGGTTCAACTAGAATACGGGTCATTGATTGAGGGGGAGAGTGAATTCAAATTTTATATCATCAAACGGATTTATTGGTTAAATCATACTTGTTAGAAATGGTTTTGTAGTTAATGGGGAATTAGTTGAAGAGGATCTTGCTTAAATATATCAAATGACCAAGTGTGTTAGTTGCTAGAAAGTTTAGGACATTATGTGTAATTTGCTTATAGTTTCCTAGCTTTATGTATCTAGAAGGTTCATTTATGTTACTTTGGAATCCTCGTATAATCCCCAAAATGCTTTAAGACTCAAAACCTAAAAGAAGTTAGAAAACCAGTTGTGTTTGATGTTCTTGAATGCTCCACTGACATTTGTATGAACTAAGTGAATGAGTTTCTAATGTTGTTTGTCTCTGATGCTTAATTGTTGTTGATATTGTGCATATGTTCTCAGGATTCGCTTAGGTAGATTGCTATTATGTTAGAATCATGTTCCTAAGATCCTGAATTAAAAATTGAAATCTGTGTGAATTGCCATGTTCATGATTGCTAATTGCTCTTCATGCTTGGTAGTGGTTTGACGTAGTTCCTGATTGGGGTTTGATTATAAGATGAACTTGGTATTATAATGTGGCAAGCTGCTGAAGGGTAGCTATTAAGGAATAGTGTATCTGTATGCATGCATTTCTGTGTTGATAATCTTATGCAGATTCCATAGCCAAAATGAATGTGCCAGTTCCCATTCTAACCACTCGATCAGACGTTCAAACTCTATTGATTGGCTCGGAATTCACCTCAACAACAACGTCGGCAACAACAACAACAACAACACTTTCACCACCGCCACCACCATTCATCTATTTTGGTCTCGCCAAGTGGGGATCAACGACATTTGCGAAAGATTTGTTGGTGGATGGATAATTGATGTTGACTACTAACTCAGAAAAGCGGGTGATTACATCATCTGCGCAAAAAGGTCAATATCATTTGTGTCATAATTGTCGAATTGTGCATAATAAGCAGTGAATCTCCCTCTTAGTTTAAGGGGGAGCATAGTATGTTCTCATCATCAGAATATATTAAATCGGACACATTTCCTCCCACATTTTCTAACTTATTTAAATCAATTGGGATCACAAATCTCAAAAGGTTTGAAATTTTTGATCGGGGGAGAGAATGTGATTTAAATATGAAACCTGATGAAAATGTGATGTTTTGGACTTAAACGTTAGGCTCTCCCATATGTGCTAAACTCTTTCGTATATCGATGCACATATTGAGGGGGAGCAAATGGACAAAAAGGATTTGGCATAGCATGCGACCGTGACTCAGACTTAACCAATGAATTGACGAAACATATAATGTCATTGATCGAAAGGACATATCCTGGCCGGGTAATAATTTCAAGCTGGTCTAACCAGTGATGTAAGCGTGTCTCGAAAAGGATGTGTCTGAGTAGAGTGTACCGTTTCGAGAAACTTTCTGTGGACTTGACCAGGCCGGGTAATAATTTCAAGCTAGTCTAACTAGTGATGTAAGCGTGTCTCGAATCGGTCATGTTCACTGAAAGTTGATCAATTCAAAAAATGCGAGCTCTACCTAACATGTGCTAATTTATAAAACAATCAACCGAGCACATGTTGAGGGGGAGCATTTGAAAAATATAAAACTCTCAAGTGTTTGCAAAAATGTGTTTCAGAATCATGAACACTTTGAGAGATTTTTCAAAGATTTGGTTTGGCAATCGTGGATGAATACCAAAGACCGACCATTTTAATTAATGTATGGAGTTATAAGGATGGTTAGGTTAGGCTCAAGTTCCCACGATCCCGCCAGAGCCGGAGGGATCTACCCAGGGACAATCCACTAGTTAGTGTAGAAGTCCTTAGGTATGATTAAAAAGGAGAAAAGTGTAATTAAGGGAAGAGTGCCGACTGAGATGGAGCTAGTACTGGAACAAACCCAACAAGGTGCTAGTTATGAAGTCTCGGTAAGCACTGAAGGGGTTGAATAATGAAAAAGAATTGTAAAGATAAAGGGTGAAAAGAAATAGCCCTCCTTACAACTTAGGCAGAAACCGGGTCAATACATATGCTGTCAGAATCACTTAGTTGATTGCTGGCATTGAAGACAAAGTATCATGGACCCAGTGATACGCTGCACAACCCTCCCTAGCCACTCAAGGTCCCTCAAAGGACTCTTGTTTCAATTGTCACGGAGTTCAATACATTCCTATCGTCTCTCTCACTCCGAGTTAGATGATATTGAAAAGGTGGCAGTCCTCTCCAGCCTCCGCTCACTAAATCAAAACGCACTATAGAGTCTAGAGCCACGAGATGCATAATAAGATCTCATAGGGACACGAATTATTTCTACACTAGTTGTTCAACATTAAGGACACCAGTTGTAAACTTATGAGTCCTACGCAGATCTTAGCAATCTGCCAGAACATTCATGAGGGAATTTACAAATGTAATTCTCAATGATTGAATAGAAATTCCTGCCAGGGTCAACATCAAGCAGCCCTGAAAGCAGGTCACTTCGGTAATTCCTCGTGGATTACGCTTAGTGGTCACGGCGGTTTATAACGGTCTACAGTCGTGGAGTGATCTCCAGCGACTCACCTAATCGTTGATGTGCTACGGTTCGATCTTAAAAAGCCCTCTGTGGGTTTTCGATTAGGAACGGTCTTGGTAAGGATTAGAGAGAGTTTTCACACTATGCTGTTAACAATCTTGAAGTTCGAACCTGTAAGTACCGGTCGATTTGTTGCTAACTGTCATATGCAGGAACTTCTGGCGATTGTAGCTGAGGAATGCTGTAGCTGGTTGCTGTTGTAGCTGGTTGCAGAAAAGATGCCAATCCTATACCACATGTTCACACTACATCATCATTGTAACTCAACAAAGTCATGATCAACCTAAAAGACCTTTAACACGGCTTCTGCAAACTCTGATGCTAAAGATCATGACACCAAATAGTGTGAGCATGTCGGCTCAAAGAATAACACATCACATGGAAACATACTGCTGAAAGATGACTTGGAAACAAATGTTGGATGATAAAGTCGAAGAATACTCAAAGATCATCCAAGACAATCAATCAGTCATCAAATCATTACTGCTGAAAGCACAAAGATTCAAGACTTTGAAGAATCAAAGACTACGAGCTATAAAGACAAGTTCAGAAGAAAGAATGCTAGAATTCAAATTATTATTTCCGGGGTGACCTCCCTTAGGGGGAGATTGTTAGGAATATAAATATTCAGATGAAGGCTCGGTCACCCCGAGCATCTAATTAGCATTTATATAGCTCGTAGGCTTATTTATATAAGCTTAGTATTATTAGTATTATTAGTTTTATTAGATTAGTAGTATCTATATTTGTGGAGTGGGTCGGGGCTTTCCCCACTGTCAGCTCACTTCACAGCCCACTAGGGGCACTATTATTAGGAAGTATAAATACCCCTTCCCACACTTGGGAAGGGTTGGAACTCTTCACACTTTAATCTAATATTCAGGTTTTTCTCTCAAAGGGTTCCCTCTCTCTCTAGTTCTTCATCTCTCTAACAATGGATCTAATCTTTCATGAATTAAGACCACCCGAATCAACCACACAATCAATATGGTGATTTCCTACATAAACACAGGACACCCAAAGACATGAAAGTAGCTGATGTCAGGGATTCTTCCCTTGAATAACTCATGAGGAGTTTTGCTATGTCTCTTGACAATGATGGATCTGTTTTGTGTGTAACAGGTAGTCTTTACTGCTTCAGTCCAAAAGTGTTTGGAAAGGACTGATCCATTTAGCATTGTCCTAGCTGCTTCAATGAGTGTTCTATTTTTCCTTTCAGCCACCCCATTTTGTTCAGATGTGTAGGGTGAGGAAAATTTTTGTGAAATGCCTTTCTCATCACAGAAACATTCAAGTTCATAATTTTTGAACTCTGTTCCATTGTCAGTCCTAATCTGTTTGACTTTGATGTCATTCTGATTTTCAATGTTCCTGACAAAGGACATAATTGTTTCAGCTGCCTGACTCTTTTTGATCAGGAAGTATACCCAAGTGTATCTTGAGTATTTATCCACAATGACCAGAGTATACTTCTCATGGTTAATGGATCTAGGAATAATTGGTCCAAATAGATCCATATGGAGAAGATGAAGGCAGTTCCTGATGGAAAAGTTGGTTTTGGTTTTAAAGGATGCTCTGTGATATTTACCTTTTTCACAAGCTGAGCATGATTTGTCCTTTGAAAAAACAAGAGATGGTAAGCCAAGGACCTTGTTTTGTTTTACAAGGTTGTTTATGTTTTTGAAGTTCAGGTGGGAGAGGCTCTTATGCCAAAGCCAGTTGAGAGTATCTGTGGCCTTGGTAAAGAGACAAGTTTCAGTCTGATTCAGACTGGACATGTCTAACACATAAACATCATGTCTTCTTGGTGCAATAAGGACAACTTCCTTATTAGCATTGAAGATGATTCCTTGTTTATCATCAAACTGAACTATGTATTTCGCATCACATAGTTGACTGACACTTATCAAATTGTATTTTAGACCATTTACATAAGCTATCCTAGTAAAGACTATACCATTGCAGTTTACTGAACCATAACCTTCAGTGAGACATGATGAGTTATCAGCAAATATCACTTTGGGTCCTAATTCATCCACATACTTGTGCAGATACTCCTTCACACCAATCATGCTCCTTGAACATCCACTATCAAGATGCAAAACAGGATCCCTGGCATGTTTCTGCACAAATGGTAAACTGGGTCAGTTCTTTCTAGGACTCCAATTCTTGGAGGGCTTAGCTTTGAGGGTCTTATTAACATTTTCAAGTGATTTATGGTCAGTGGTGGAGTGGACTGAGCTACCACATATTCTGCATTTGATTGCTGATGTAGACTCAGTGGACTGAGAGGCTGACTTTGTCATACCTCTACTGGCCTGAATGACCTTACCACGTCCTGAGGTGTTATGAGTGGAACTTCCACTATTTTCACAACAATTGTCAATTTGACAATCCTTAGGATGGTGGTCATTGAACCCACAGTAAGGGCAAGGTGCAAAAGGCTTTGCCTTTTATTTTTGTTTCTGTTTAGAATTGATCGGTGCTAAAACGTCTGCTAATATTGACCAAGTAAATGGTCAACAAGAGTCAAACAATCTAGGGCACAATGCAATTATCCAAGGAGTTAGTGTATCCCCGGGTCGTTAAGTCCCAGCGAGATGTGAATTCTGTAGTAAAACGGATTTGTGATCGGGTGAAATTGAACAGGAAAGGGGTTTATAGTGATTAAACTAAGGTTTAAGAGTGAAAAAGACTCAAATGAACAATATCAACAAGTACGTGTAACAAAGATGTCTAAAAACGTTTTAAATCCTAAAAACGTACGTTTTATGTTTTAAATAAACGTCAACGTACAAAATAAAAAGTGAAAATGAAGAAATATTAATCCTACAAATATGAAAATAACTTTTTTTTATAAACCTAAAGATAAAAGAAAATTTTAAGAAAAAGAAAATTAATTATTTAACTATTTAATTAATTATTATTAATTAATAACTATTTATTAATTATTTAAAATGCACTAAATTAAAAGAAAATAGGAAATTATCCTAGAAAATTAAAATTTTAAATTAGATAAATCTAAAATAACCTAAAACTTATTTTAAAACTGAAAATATATTTATTACACTTTTTATCTAATTATTATTAATTAATTACTAATTAATTATTATTTAAACTAATTTAAATTATAATAAATACTAAATGAACAAAGAAAAATCTGAAACTTTTTCTATAAATACTCTAAGGTGACAGGAAGATAAGAAAAATATAAAATTGAAAAGTGCTTTTTGAAAAAGCTGAAAATAAGCCAAATGGCTTAAATAGAAGCTATCACTTATTTTTATGTGTTGGTTTTCTTGGCTTTTCTTTTACAAAACTATTTTAATACTGAAAATATGGAACTTTTACAAAAACAAACTTGATGAAACTTAAAAATAAGCAGGTAACAAGCTAATAAGCCTAACAGTTGGCTTTATGGCTTGAAAAGGAAATTTTTAGCTTGAATAAGCTTGGAACAAGCTACTCAGTGAACACAAGCTTGAAAATAAGCTATGAGCAACTTAAAGGAACTGAAGTAAAGTTAAAACAACAAGAAACTCAAGCTGAATAAGCCAATGTAAGCAAATAAGCAAATCCAAATAGCCACAGTACCAAACACGCCTGCAACTTTCTTTAATACAACTTTAAGCTTATCAAATAAGCTGAAAAGCTCAAAATAATGACTGAAGTATTGAGATGGCTTGCTGAGCTATTCAAAAAGCCAAAGCTTTCAAAGTGGGACCCACTAATGAGCTTTTGGAGGGCTTGTGAAAATGCTTATAATACACTGAATACTCAGTGTATGCAGTAAAATGGGACAATCAAAAAGCTACTTGCAGGCTTATCAAATAAGCTGCAAAGCCAAAGATGAGCTCTGAACCTTTGAGATAGGTAGATTAGCTTTAGAAAAAGCCAAAGCACACAAGCTCAAGCTTACTGATGAGCTTTTGATGGGCTTATGAAAAAGGCTCACCTATACTGATGACTCAGTATAGGGAGTTGGTTTAAGCAAACAAAATAAGCATGATAAGCACAGAGAATAAGCAATACATGAAAAAACAAGCATACTTGCAGCAAGCTGGCCAGAAGGGCTTCACAAAACACCAAATGTTACAAGCTAAAGCTAACTAATGAAGAAGATGCAAGCTTGTGAAAAAGGCTATTAAGCCTGTGCACAGGGGAAGTAAAAGGCTAAACTGGCAACTTCAAGACTACTTTTTAATAAGCAAATCAATTTGAAAATGAAATTTTCTTCTTGATTCAGTTAAACAAGCAACCAAATAACACAAATAAGCAAAATTTATCTATTTCCAATCTATTTTAAATCCTACATGTGATCTAGAAAACTGCTCTATTTTAACAGATATGAAATTTTGACTTTTTAAATTACACTAATAAGTTGACTTATATGAACTTTAAGCTAGATTTACTGACTGAACATGTTATATTATGATGAAAAGAAGTTGAATTAAGCTAGATTATCAGATTATGAACTAGTGTGATGAAATTTACACTTTAAATCCTAACAGTTAACAACTAAGGTGAGATCAAAAGTTGTTTTGACTTTTATTCAAGTAAGTACTGGTTTTTATTGTTTCTCTGAGTTATTAGATACTAATGTGACTTATAAC
Source organism: Artemisia tridentata subsp. tridentata (assembly GCA_021014915.2). Taxonomy (NCBI): domain Eukaryota; kingdom Viridiplantae; phylum Streptophyta; class Magnoliopsida; order Asterales; family Asteraceae; genus Artemisia; species Artemisia tridentata. The sequence continues at coordinate 126,946,613 of CP139505.1, read as the reverse complement.
AACAACAAACAACACCACAAACAACCTTAATCACAGTTGATACAGTATGATCCAAACAGTCCTTTAACAACTGATTTTTATGATTTTCAAAGCCAATGACAGATTAAGACCATGCAACTGATTTCAAAAGTTATAAGATGATAACATAAGACCATATGAGCATAAAACAACAGCAATAACAACATGAAACACAGAACCACAGTGAAATGCAAAAAATGGTGAAAAGCTTACAATTTTTTGCAATTCAGCTAAAGAACCAAGAACAAGGACCAAGATCAATCCTAATAGCTTACCACTAAGCTTCTAAACTCAAGGCCATCCAAAATCTACCCTGCTCCAGCTTTCTTGATCATCTTCACTGAATTTTTTTGATTTAATTGCTATTTTTGTGATTTCTTTGTATTTTTGAATTTTGTAACTATACTGACTTTTAGAGTTTCTAATAGCTCTCAGAAGCTATATAAGGAGCTTATATGAGCTTATGAGTCCTTAACATCCACTAGTAACATCAGTCAAGCTATATGGGATTTTTTAACAAGAAATTACATATACTAAATAATGATACTGAAACTTGAAATTGATTACTGAAAAAGAGTTAATATTACACTGAATTCACTAATTGAAAAGTTTGAAAGCTTGAAATACACTGGAAATTGAAATTTAACTAATTCGAACTAAGACAAAATAAAATTACACTAGATATTTCTTCACTCTATTACATTGCTTCCTTCTCTTTCTTTATAGACTTTAGAGACTCCCCACATGCTTCTGAACATTTCCCATCAATAATCTCAGCTGTTGGATGAGTCAAAGAGATCCTAGCCTTTAAATCAATTTTTGGCGCCAAAAGTGAAATAAGTAACTTGCAGCCGTATTTTTGCAATTAAAGAATTTTGGAGGGATGTATTGGTGGAGGGGACATGAAAGGAAGGGTTAGTAGCCAAAATTTGTACTTAGTGGCAAAACAGGGGAAGTGAGTGGTACAGGGTAAGGTTTAGTTGTGAGAAAGCATTAAATGCAATGTGGGCTTGTGTTTAGGTGGAAGGAGGAGGTGGTAAGAGTAGGTAACAGCTGGGGGTTGAGGTGGAAAGGTGGTAGACAGGTGGTGGTGAAAACCATGGAGGTGGAAGGGTGGTTTCTGGTTTTGGCGGGGTTGGGAGGTAAGGGATAAAGGGTGGGTTTGACTGGGTTTTGACCCCGGTTTTATTAACTAAGGATGGTTTGGGCTCGGGTCAAAGGTATAGTGGGCTGGGGTTTGTTAAATAAAGGGTTTAGGTTGGGTTAATTTAAATAAGGTCCGGTTGATTTGTTTAAATAAGCACAAGGACCAAAATTGTATTTTCTGAATTTTGAAGGGCTGAGTTGTAATTTCACCAAAGTTATCAAAAGGACCATTCATGCCAAGTTTCAATAGTACAAGGACCATAAAACATAATTTTCCATTTTAAAACACCCGGGGACCATAAATGTCATTTTTCAAACCTCAGGGACTAATTTTGACAACTTTTGAAATTCGAGGGACTAGACTTGCCATTTATGCAAACTTTGTTCGTTTTCACTTGTTTTCAATCATTTTGCATCTGAAACATATAAAAACACAATCCAATGATAATTTCTGAATTTTGAAGCATAACTGCATGTTTTTAAATGTTTTTGCAGTCAAAATGTGAAAGAAATGATGAGTATTTAGACACTCATCAAGAATCAGAAGGATAGTTTAAAGACTGAGCTTTAAGACTTGCCATGTTTGATGTGACTGAATGTGTTTTATGATCAGAGGTCCTGTGATCATCCTTTTTGCAAATCATGCAATAAAGAATTCTATAGTAATCATCAGTGATATGATTGGTATAGTTTCACAGTTTACATCTTTTCAAGGGTTTTGTGGGTTTGGATTTGGTCTTTGAGGTAGCTGGTTTTTGTTCCTTCTTGGATTGAGAAGGTTTCTTAGAAGATGCAATCTTCTCTCCCAGCTTCCTGACCATTTCAGCCAACTGATCAAATTTTGATTCAGGGCTTTGGGTTGTTACTTCAGAAGGGACTAAAGTTGATGAGTCATCAGTATTTACTGAGACTTCAAGGGTTGGTCTCTTCAGGATGGTTGTTCCCATTCCTGATCTCTCCTTTGGAGAGTGTGGTGAGAAGACCATTGGTGGGAGGCCTGAGTTTGGTGCAGCACCCTGAAGGGTATTCAGTGGAGGAAGTGGTGGATATGATTCTGATTCAGACTCATTCACAGACTCAGTATTACTGAGTTGTTCAGTGAGTTCAAGCTTACTGAGTTGTTCAGTAAGTCCAAGCATATTTTTCAAAGCCTGACTTTCAGGAAGCAAGATCTTTCCAGTCTCAAAGTTTGGTAACTTACTGACTGGGTTGTCCCTGACAATCCAGTCATTAGACTTGGGAAGCATTTCTTGCTGAAAAGATATGCCAGCTGGAACAAAGGTTAATTCATTGTGACTCACATTGGGATCAACAATAAGAGGGTCAATTCCAATGGTTTTCTTAGAGCTTAATCCCACAGTGTCAAAGACCTTGGGGTTCTTTTTGGTCCAGCCTTGGATGACAGCTTTTTCTTTGTTAAGTTCAGTTTGTAGGGCTTGGTTTTGTTTCAAAATTTTAGTGTTCTGAATTTGTAGAGTTATTGTTTCTAATTTGGCTTGCTTTAGTACAAGCAATTCATCTCTACATTTATTCAATTCTGACACTATGTTGTTATATTTTGAACACATGTTAAGCCTTTGTTCCTCAACAAATTTAAGATCTACACAAATATAATTCATGTAAGACTGCCAATCAGAATCATCATCCATAGAAAGTAAAGTGTTTACCTTCTTCATGGTGATGTTTACCCACTCTCCATTCCTTGCATGGCTTTTCCCAACAGCCACATGATCACCTTCAGAGAGTGCCATCAGTGCACTCACTCTAATTTCCTCATCTGTGGAGACCTCTTCATCATCCCAGTCATAAGCTTCAGCTACTAAAACCTTATTCTTTGCCTGAACAGGTTTGGGTGTTTGAGCAGCCTGAGACATAGGGGGATTAGTTTCAAGAATTGCAAGTTTAGCCTTGGCTTTCCTATATTTTGCTTCAAAGTCTTTTTGACCCTTGTTTTGAAATTGTTGGGTCGACTGAAACATTCTAGGTTGAAACTTGTTAGTTCCTGAGGAACTATTTCCTGAAAATTTGTAAGAAGGTTGATGAAGCGAAAAGTGTACCGCTTTTAGGGGTCATTTAAGCCCTAAATCGTATTTATTTGATCAAATATTGCCCTAAATCGTTCCTTTTGTCATTTTAGGTACTTTTGAGAAGAAATCTGGAAAAGGAAGCATTTTGGACGTTTTTGGAGCATAAAAGTGAAGAAAACGACAAAGTCTCAAAATTATGCTGGAAAGTACCTTTGACGGCGTCAGGGATTGGTCCAGACGGCGTCACGGCTTGGCAAAAAAGGTGGATATGAAAATTACTCATGATAAGCCAGAGAATTTTGCATGAAAAATCTAACGGCGTCACCCTTTAAGATGATCAAGGCCATCACGGCTTAAGCTAAAGAGGGACGGCGTCAAGCTCAATTCTGACGGCGTCACCCCTTGATAGGCCAGAGAGGATTTTGGAGCACTAAAGAGGGATGGCGTCAGGAAGGCCATCCGGGAACCCTAAAAGCGGCGAGGTGACGGCGTCAGGATTTATAACGTGACGTCGTCAGCCCTTAAACTCTATATATAGTTTTGCAATTTTTTGTCATTAGGGTGGAACTTATTGTGTGTAATTTGGGAGGAGAAACCCTAAGACGAATTTCTGCCATTTTTAAGGGTTTTCATACCCTTGGATCTCCCATGTTTAATTGAAGATAAGTAATCGTTTAATCATTCAATATGTCTATGTGTTGTTTGATTATATCTCGTTCTTGTCTTTTGATTAACATGCTAGGCTAGATTTATCTTGTGTTTGCTTAGATCTAATGAAACCTAGCTATTGATTATTGGTTATTAGTGTGTTATTAGTTGTATTGGATGATTGTTTATCTATGTTAGGCTTAAGAAAACTGGCTAACTTCCTATTCGGTAACTTGCTTGAACGTCTTAAGAAACATGAACCAATGCGTACTAAGGTTTTTATGGTTGTATTTAATGCATGAGCGAATTCTAGTGATCCCATGTTAGGAGCTTCTTAGCCGGCTCGACATAGGAGTGAAGTAGGAGCTTGTAGAGTTGGGGAAGTACGTACGCCACCCCACGATTGGTATTAAGGAATACACCCGTCATCCACGCGATTAATACACACTAATCAACCGGTAAAAGATAGTTAGGGAGTAAGGAAATCTAAGTAAACACATTTCTCTCCACATAAGTTTCACAACCTTTTCATTTTTCAGTTATTTTATTTTATTTGCATTCGTAGTAATTTGGGTTAGTTGACTAGCAACTAATTCCGCCCACTCTTTCAAACCCGAGATTTTACTTGCTTTCATAAAAAATATAAAAATACAAAAAAGAATCTTCTCTCACCCTTAGACCTATTAGAGTAGTTTTTCAATCCTAACGACACTATTCCCTGTGGAGAACGATCAATCCCCCGTACTTACCACTACACTATACTACATCGGTCAGGTACACTGCCTGGTGGGGTTGTAAGCCTCTCGAGATCCCTTGAGAGGTAAAACCTGTTGTAAGGTCGCAAAACCACGCATCAAGTTTTTGGCGCCGTTGCCGGGGAATAGTTACTGTTTAGGTTGAATTTTTTATTTTATAGGTCTACTCACTAGATTCCTTTCTAGTGAGATTTTTATTTTATTTTTCTAGGTTTTCTTTAGTCTATCTTTTTCTGCTCTATCCATTGCTCAAATCTTCCTTGGCCATCATGGTAAACGAAGATTTCTCCAATCTCAGAGTCACCAGGAGTCGTAGTTCACTAAGCGACCTTATTTCACCCTACGCAGAACCTGATAGGGAAATGCGAAGATTAAGGCGACTCTTTGCAACACCCGAACCATCTGGCTTTGCCATCAACTTTGATGATGCCCTCTCCGAGGAAGAATCCATCATCATTCTACACCTCCTAGCCCTCAACCTAATCACGATATGGAGGTTCCCGAAAACCCAATTCCTAAATGCCTCAAGGACTACTCTTCTCCCACCCCTCGTGGTTTTTCCAATGCTATCGTTTTTCCAAATGAACACACGAATGGGGTCTTGCGTGCAACCGATATTTGGCTTGTCCAAAGTGTATGCAAGTTCCACGGATTGAAAACTGAAGATCCAATCCAACACATCAAGGACTTCCTGAAAATAGTGGATACCCTCCATACGGACGGGGCCACTAGAGATACCTCCCGGCTGCGATTCTTTCCCTTCACCCTTTATGAAAAAGCCGGAGACTGGTATAACCAACTTCCCTCCGAATCCATTTTCACATGGGAACAGCTTGTCTCAAAATTCTATGAGAAATTCTTTCCAATAGGAAGAACTTCAACATTAAGAGACGAAATCTTCCGCTTCCATGTTGGACCAGCTGAACTCATTCACGAATCCTGGATCAGATTCAAAGATCTGATTAGACAAGTCCCTCATCTTGGCATTGAACTCTGGCTTCTTGTCCAAATCTTTTATGATAGTGTCCCTAAAAGCGACCAATTTGGCATTAATAATTCGGTAAAAGGAAAAATAGCCAACCTAAGCGCTGAGGAAGGATGGAATAGAATTGAGGAATACGCAAATGATCAAGACGATACCTGGGATGAACCCGATTCGATCATGAGCATTTCCAAGATCATGAAAGAGCCTCCTTTTGCTAGCCGGTTGAGTAGAATGAATGATCAAGTCTCTTATTTAGACAAGTCACAACCAACTAAACGGTTGTCAAACCCATACTTGATCTGCGACCAATGTGGTGGCCCGCATGAAGTGGAGGAATGCGGGATGATACCACCACCGAAGAAGCATGCTTGTCAAGCCACGACATCTTCGATGATCCTTCGCTCTTAACTTTCTACCAAAACAATGATTTCACCCCTTGGGGAAATCTTGTGAGAGAAGAGGGGGGAGGAGAATATCCTGACTATAAGGTTAGGAGCACTTTTGAGGATGATCTTGGGCATTTCACGTTTGAAAAGAATCTGCAACTAAATGGTCTCGACAACCTTATCAATAGCCAACAAAACGACATAAGGGCCAAATTCGCAGAACTCAACGCCACTCTCGACGGCCTTGGCGAACCTCAAAGAGATCCCTTACTCGCCATCACCACTCGTGCTGGAACAACTACTAAGGATCCACCTTACCCAACTCAACAATCTAACGTCATGGAACCCAACACCCCTCATGAGGAGGAAGATAATGTGAATGATGAGAATCCCGAACAAACCCCTCCGGTAACTCCCTCTCCACCTACTCCAACCAAACAGCCCATTAAAGTCCCGTACCCGTCCCGTCTTAAGAATCAAAAGGTCGAAAATGATAATAAAAGATTCTTGTCATATTTGAAGAATGCGGTCGTCACCATACCCCTTCTTGATGCATGTTACCATATGCCCAAATACAGTACATACTTCAATAAGTTGCTAACTAACAGAAAAGGGCTCGAGGGTCTTGTAACCTTAGGGGAAGAATGTTCTGTGGTGACTCAACGAGGGCTGCCAAAGAAGGTGGATGATCCAGGTAGTTTCACCTTGCCCTGCTCAATAGGATCTCTTTCAGTCAAGAATGCTTTAGCCGACTTAGGAGCAAGTATCGATCTTATGCCGCATTCCATGTTCCTCAAATTAGGGTATTCTGGATTGAAACCAACCCGTATGAACATCCAACTAGCCGATAGATCAGTCAAATACCCCTTAGGAATATGTGAGAATGTGCTGGTTAAGGTAGGGAAGTTCAAATTTCTAGTTGACTTCGTCATCTTAGAAATGGAAGAAGATGACCTAGTGCCCATCATTCTGGGGAGGCCATTCCTTGCAACTGCTCGTGCTGTTATTGATGTTCACGACGGCAAATTGACCTTACGAGTGGGGGCCGATAGCTTAACCTTCGACATCAAGGACACAATGAATCTTTCTCTCGAAGCAGATAATCAGCTGTATTTCATCGGAAAAATCGATGAACTATCCGACGAGATTGACAATTGTATAGATGAACAGGTGGAAGCTGGTTGGTTGCGAGATGAAGCTTTCTTACCCATCTTAGAGGGGGAGAAGACTATGGATGTAAACGCAGTCTCCTTCTATCCCAGACAAGAAATCGAACAGCTTGAGCTTCGAAAACCCGAGAACAAACTTAAACCCTCCATCATCGAGCCACCTGAGGTAGAACTCAATGAACTCCCAAACAACCTTGAATATGCTTTCCTCCAAGGGGAAGATCAACTTCCGGTAATCATAAGCTCTTCCTTGAAAAGTGAACAAAAGGATAAACTCTTAGGAGTTTTAAAAAAATATAAAGGAGTTATAGCATGGAGTGTAGCCGACATCAAGGGGATTGACTCTACCTTTTGCACACATAAAATCCTCATGGAGGAGGATTATAAACCCATCGTGCAACCTCAAAGGCGAGTAAACCCCAACATTAAAGAAGTCATAAAAAAGGAAGTCATTAAGCTCCTAGATGCAGGGCTAATTTACCCAATTTCTGACAGTCCATGGGTAAGTCCTATACAGGTTGTACCAAAAAAAAGGAGGAATGACGGTAGTGAAGAACGATAAGGATGAGTTAGTGCCTCAACGAACAGTAACTGGATGGCGTGTGTGCATCGATTATAGGAAGTTGAATGATGCAACCCGAAAGGATCATTTTCCTCTCCCATTTATCGACCAAATGTTGGAAAGGTTAGCAGGGCATGAGTACTACTGCTTCCTAGATGGGTTCTCAGGGTATTTCCAAATCCCTATCGCTCCTGAGGACCAAGAAAAGACTACGTTCACATGCCCTTATGGCACCTTCGCCTACAAGCGAATGCCCTTTGGACTATGTAACGCCCCCACCACTTTTCAGCGCTGCATGACGGCAATCTTCCATGAGTTAATGGAAGACAGCATGGAGGTCTTCATGGATGATTTTTCGGTATTTGGAAACTCTTTTGATCGCTGTCTTGCTAACCTTGAGAAAATGCTCAAACGTTGTGAGGAAACTAACTTGGTACTAAACTGGGAAAAGTGCCACTTTATGGTAAAAGAAGGGATTGTGCTAGGGCACAAAATTTCAGGAAGTGGAATTGAAGTAGACCGGGCAAAAATTGAAGCTATATCCAAACTCCCCTATCCAACAACTGTCAAGGCAATCCGTAGCTTTTTGGGTCATGCTGGCTTCTATAGGAGATTCATTAAAGATTTCTCAAAGGTAGCTAAACCAATGACTCAGTTGCTCATGAAGGATGCCCCGTTCGACTTCTCTCAAGAGTGCAAGGATGCATTCGATCGATTGAAGCAGGAACTTACCCAAGCTCCAATTATGGTCACCCCTAACTGGGAGTTACCCTTTGAAATCATGTGCGATGCTAGCGATTATGCTGTTGGAGCAGTATTAGGCCAAAGGCTTAACAAACACTTTCAGCCAATATACTACGCTAGCAAAACCATGAATCCTGCTCAAGAAAACTACACTACCACTGAAAAGGAATTACTAGCCGTAGTATTTGCTTTTGATAAGTTTCGCCAGTATCTTGTCCTCTCTAAAATGGTTGTTTTTACGGACCATTCAGCTATTCGATATCTTTTCGCTAAACAGCATGCTAAACCACGGTTACTTCGTTGGATCCTACTATTGCAAGAGTTCGATGTTGAGATTCGTGATAAGAAAGGAGCAGAGAATCTTGCGGCTGATCATCTCTCTCGTCTCGAAAACCCCAGCCTCGCTGAATCTGACAAGAGTGAGATTCGGGAGTCATTTCCGGAAGAGCAGCTCATGTCAATAAATGATTCTGAACCTTGGTATGCGGATTATGCTAACTACCTGGCAAGTAGAGTCATTCCTGAGCATATGAGCCGGCATGAAAAAAAGAGGTTCTTCAATCAATTAAAGTACTACTTTTGGGATGAACCTTTCTTATTCCGAAGATGTCCGGATCAGGTAATCAGGCGTTGTGTTTCGGAAAAGGAGGCTGTCAGAATTATGAAAGAGTGTCATGCAGGTCCATCGGGAGGACATCACGGAATGAACACTACTGCACGAAAGGTCTTCGACGCGGGATTCTATTGGCCTACAATATTTCGTGATGTGAAGGGTATGATACAGACCTGTGACGCGTGTCAAAGAGCTGGGAATATCTCTAGGAGGGATGAAGCCCCACAGAATTATATACAAGTTTGCGAGGTTTTCGATGTTTGGGGAATTGATTTCATGGGACCCTTCCCATCTTCAGGAGGGAATGAATACATCTTAGTGGCCATTGATTATGTTTCGAAATGGGTGGAAGCACAAGCCCTTAGGACTAACGACGCTAGGGTAGTCATTCATTTCTTAAAAAAATTGTTCGCTAGGTTCGGAATTCCGAAGGCTCTTATTAGTGACAGGGGAACCCATTTTTGCAATTCGCAAATGGAGAAAGTTATGAAAAGATATGGAGTCTCTCACCGATTCTCCACCGCTTACCATCCTCAAACCAACGGTCAAGTCGAAAACACTAATAGAGCCATAAAGAGAATATTAGAGAAAACGGTCAATCAAAACAGAAAAGATTGGTCTTTTAAGCTCGATGAAGCTTTGTGGGCATTTCGAACCGCTTATAAGACACCAATCGGGACAACCCCGTTCCGTTTGGTATATGGCAAGGCATGCCACCTTCCAGTAGAACTGGAACACAAGGCATATTGGGCACTTAAGGCTTGTAATTTGGATTATACGGTTGCGGGAACAAATAGATTCTTACAGCTCCAAGAGCTCGATGAATTGAGATTAGAGGCTTATGAATCTTCCATTACATACAAAGAAAGGGCAAAAAGATGGCATGACCAACGGATTAAGAGACCCAAGGAGTTTTCGGAAGGAGACAAGGTATTATTGTATAATTCTCGCTTAAGGCTATTTCCGGGAAAACTTAAATCTAGATGGTATGGACCTTTTACCGTAAGGAGCTCCTCTAAAACAGGAGTCGTTGTGTTGATTGACGACGAAGATAGAGAATTCACTGTGAATATACAACGAGTCAAGCATTATCTAGATAATGGTAATGAAATGATCAATGAGGAAGACATAACTTTTGATGAAGAAGTCACGTAATGTACGGTGACTTTGAGTCTAGCTACAAGACTCGTTAATAAAGAAAAGCGCTTCTTAGGAGGCAACCCAAGCTTTATTTGCTTTGTGTGTTTATTTATTTGTTTGTTTGATTTTATTTGTTTCCGTATGTATGTTTAATTTTTATTTTTATTGATTCATGTTCAAAACTAATTGGTGAAAATGCTTTATTTTGTTTTTAACTTCGTCTTAACTACATATAAAGGTATTTTGCAAAAGATAAGTGTAAGGGAAATCCAAATCGGTTTATTAGAACACAAATGGACATGAATCGTAATAATAATAAATTAACATACATATTAGTAATTGTTTGAGTCAAATGCTTGTATCGAGTCATAATGATGTTTTGCAGGAATTCCAGGAAGTAAGGTATAGGTTTTTCCAAAATTTTTCCGGAAACTTAACATGAGAATTCTGTCAGATCATTTCTGACGGCGTCAGGATTTACAACCTGACGGCGTCAGGTTTTAATTTTCTGAAAATTTTGAAAGTTTTGTTTTCATAAAAAAGTTTTTATTAAATCTCTAACTTATAATCTCCAAGAATCTGCAAAATTATCATTCCACAAGCATTATATCCTTATATATAGAGTTTATCCCGCCGATGTTATGCAGGTTTTCGTGTTTGTTTTCACAGGTTTAACAGGTTATTTTGGACAAGGAGATGTATGTGGAATCAAGTTTATGGCGATGCATTAGTCGTAAAGCTTCTACATTCTCTTGGAAGAAGATCTAACCGTGTTACCACATTATCCACCGATCGAATCAGGGGAGTATTTGATTTCATTCTTTTACTTTATGCTTTTACATCTTGTTATTTGAACATTGGGGACAATGTTCATCTTAAGTGTAAGGGGGGGGGGGGGGTAAAAGTACGATACTTTAGAGAATACAATTGCACTTGATTTTTGTTTATTTAATAGTAGATGTGTAATAAAACTGAGAGAAACACCTGTTAGGGTAATTTTAGTGCCAAATTTAAATTTTTTTACAACATTTAAGAGTGAAACTTTGATCTTAATGAGCGTCTCAAGGATAGGAGTTATATGACTAGCACAAAACCGTACCACTAAAAAATTTTTCCACCCCAAATATGTGAGGTTCGCCCCTAGAATTGGTAGGAAAAGCATTTATGCTATGATGTGTGTACCGGTAGCACTTAGATTCTAGAACTTGCGTTAGGACCATTCCGAGGCCACAAGTGAGACTACATTCGTGTAGTTAGATTTACTACATGATAAGAGGCATTAGGATAAACCCATTGTTTTACACCTGTGTTTTTGTTATAATTACTTTGGCTACATTGGTCAAGTAATTCTCCCACACCCTTTGCGTTGTACTTATTTTTAGTACACGATACACCTAGTACACCCCTCAGAGCCTATCTTTTCGTTTCGACCTTTAAGCATTTTACTTGAAGGAAGAATTTGTTTACACCCCACTAAAATGTACACCCAAATCGCCTTAGCCTACCTTGTATGCACTCAATTTTAGTGCATTATTGTGACAACATTTGTTTAAACCCAAGTTAATTATCTAATTGATTACATGGTTGCTAAGTCGAGTCATATCCTTGTACATATTGTTTTGGGACGATTGGGACTCATGGGTAAAGTACTAGTGTAATGGAGTAATGGGGAAGAACAACATTATTACCCCCATATGTGCTAAATATTTTAAAAGTACTCCAAGTGTTTCGATTATCTTAATTCGAGTCATTAGAATAGTTATTTGTAAAGTTATGTAAAAGTTCAAGTGTAAGGGGAATGCAACGCCCCTATGATGTATTATTTTGGATGGTAGGGCAAAAGTGTATGCAAAAAAAAAAAAAAAAAAAAAAAAAAAAAAAAAAAAAAATCAAGAAAAACACAAAAAAAAAAAAAAAAAAATGAGAAAAAGAAAAGTAGAAAAAACATACGGACTACCATCCCGTTTCATTTTATGTTTATTTTATGTTTTTGTTATTTTGTTTTTAGCTTAAGATCGAGTCTAGTCTTGGCTCAGCAACATTGTATAGTACATGTAATCAACCAAGATCTTTAACTCGCCACCAGTAAAATATCCCTTATCCAACAAAACCGTGTTGATCATATCCCTACACCTAACGTTATAACCCATTTAAAAGCCCTCTTTGATAGTTTATCTTAGGTGCTTACGCCTAGTGGAGGAGGTTTTCGATCCTTGCCCAATCCTATGGTAATCTATTTGCTATGACAGGTAGTGAGAGATATTATCCGTTTTCATTTATGAGATTTATTTTGATGACACTTGAGAGATGTGAGTATCTAAACACTACTTGTGAGGTGCTAGTATGTAATCTCCGTGCTTATTATGATTAAAGTGGAACGATTATTTGTTGTAATTACTTTTATATTAGCGTTAAATGACCCCTAACTTGTATTTTGATTAGAATAAAAGCGCATTTGCTTGAGGACAAGCAAATCTCAAGTGTAAGGGTATTTGATGAAGCGAAAAGTGTACCGCTTTTAGGGGGTCATTTAAGCCCTAAATCGTATTTATTTGATCAAATATTGCCCTAAATCGTTTCTTTTGTCATTTTAGGTACTTTTGAGAAGAAATCTGGAAAAGGAAGCATTTTGGACGTTTTTGGAGCATAAAAGTGAAGAAAACGACAAAGTCTCAAAATTATGCTGGAAAGTACCTTTGACGGCGTCAGGGATTGGTCCAGACGGCGTCACGGCTTGGCAAAAAAGGTGGATATGAAAATTACTCATGATAAGCCAGAGAATTTTGCATAAAAAATCTGACGGCGTCACCCTTTAAGATGATCAAGGCCTTCACGGCTTAAGCTAAAGAGGGACGGCGTCAAGCTCAATTCTGACGGCGTCACCCCTTGATAGGCCAGAGAGGATTTTGGAGCACTAAAGAGGGACGGCGTCAGGAAGGCCATCCGGGAACCCTAAAAGCGGCGAGGTGACGGCGTCAGGATTTATAACGTGACGCCGTCAGCCCTTAAACTCTATATATAGTTTTGCAATTTTTTGTCATTAGGGTGGAACTTATTGTGTGTAATTTGGGAGGAGAAACCCTAAGACGAATTTCTGCCATTTTTAAGGGTTTTCATACCCTTGGATCTCCCATGTTTAATTGAAGATAAGTAATCGTTTGATCATTCAATATGTCTATGTGTTGTTTGATTATATCTCGTTCTTGTCTTTTGATTAACATGCTAGGCTAGATTTATCTTGTGTTTGCTTAGATCTAATGAAACCTAGCTATTGATTATTGGTTATTAGTGTGTTATTAGTTGTATTGGATGATTGTTTATCTATGTTAGGCTTAAGAAAACTGGCTAACTTCCTATTCGGTAACTTGCTTGAACGTCTTAAGAAACATGAACCAATGCGAACTAAGGTTTTTATGGTTGTATTTAATGCATGAGTGAATTCTAGTGATCCCATGTTAGGAGCTTCTTAGCCGGCTCGACATATGAGTGAAGTAGGAGCTTGTAGAGTTGGGGAAGTACGTACGCCACCCCACGATTGGTATTAAGGAATACACCCATCATCCACGCGATTAATACACACTAATCAACCGGTAAAAGATAGTTAGGGAGTAAGGAAATATAAGTAAACACATTTCTCTCCACATAAGTTTCACAACCTTTTCATTTTTCAGTTATTTTATTTTATTTGCATTCGTAGTAATTTGGGTTAGTTGACTAGCAACTAATTCCGCCCACTCTTTCAAACCCGAGATTTTACTTGCTTTCATAAAAAATATAAAAATACAAAAAAGAATCTTCTCTCACCCTTAGACCTATTAGAGTAGTTTTTCAATCCTAACAACACTATTCCCTGTGGAGAACGATCAATCCCCCGTACTTACCACTACACTATACTACATCGGTCAGGTACACTGCCTGGTGGGGTTGTAAGCCTCTCGAGATCCCTTGAGAGGTAAAACCTGTTGTAAGGTCGCAAAACCACGCATCAAAGGTTCTGAGGTAGTTTTAGAATAGCAGTCCCTAGCAAAATGACCCTTTTTACCACAGTTAAAACATTCAGTGGTTTCATTTGCTTTTCCTTTAGAAAAGTTGGACTGGTTTCTTTTGATGAAACGTTTTGAACTAGCAAGGAGTGCCCTCTCTTGGAATTCCAAGTTTAAATCTTTTAGGTACTCATCACTAGTCCTTTCATCAATTTCATCCTCATAATCTTCTTGGAAATCCTGCACAACACCATTAGTATAGAAAGCAGTTGAAATGGGTGTGGAGGTTAAGGCCTTTTTGGACTCAAGAGCTTTTGAGTCAGGATATCTCCTTGAGATCAAGTTGTCCTCATAGAAAAATTTCCCATAGATTTCAGGGAGCTCAAGGGTCTGAATGTGATTAGCATTCCTCAGGCCTTGTGAGAAGTTTAGCCACTTCTCAGGGAGACTGTTGACAAAGCCAACATTTGTCTCATGCTTAGATAATACTACACCATCATTTGATAGTTCGTTTATCAAAGTCTTGTATCTGGTATAAGTCTGAGAGAGACTTTTAGAGTCTTTTGCCCTGAAAGTATATTACTCAAGTTTCAGGTCCATGACCCTGTTTTCCTTGGTATCTGAGGGGCCCTCAAAGCTATTAACCAAGTCATCTCAAGTTTGCTTGGCTGTTAAACAGTTGATGACTGATTCCATTATATCGTCAGGAAGACAAGATATAAGGATGCTTTTAAGGCGCTGGTCTTGATTGACCACCCTCCTCTCATCAATGGTCCATTGTGCCTCAGGCTTGTTTAGCCCTGAAGCAGTCTTAGGGACAAATGGGCCATCCCTGATACAGGTGATGTAGTAAGGTTCCATACCAGTTAAATAGCAAATCATACGTTTTTTCCATTTGCTAAATTTTCCAGCTTCTAGTCTGGGTGCAACAGCAGAATAGCTGCCACCCTTTTTATCGACCAGCTAGGGTACATTAATATCAGCCATAGTAGGATCTTCGTTTTAAAAACCTTGAGCACTCTTGGTTAGTTTTGAAAGATTTTATAAACCAGAGGCTCTGATACCACTTGTTGTTCCCTTAACACACTTAGAGTTAACTAGAAAGTTAATCTATTCGTGTTTATGACTAATACAATGTAATGATTAATTCTAACAAATTAATGAAAACCTAAAAGTAAAAACACACAAGTATTTTTCAACGTTTAAATTCTTATTAGAAATAAATCAAAGAGTCTATTACCCAAGTGTTTTGCGGAACAAACACTTGGGATTGAATAGACAAGGTATGGTGGTGTCTCCTATCTAAACTCAAGCTTTGCATTGAGTGGTAACAATATGCCTCACTAAGCAATCTCAGGGACTGGTTACTCTTTGTAGGAGAGAAGTTGCTTTGTAAAAGTCTAAGCTTTCAATGTACAAAACACCCACAACTTCTCTCCTTTTGAACCTATTTATACACAAGTATAAAAGAGTAAAAGTGATTAAAAAACTACAACTTGTTGAAGCAAGCGTGTCTGAAAATTACAACAGTAATTGTCATTTCCAAGAACCAATGGGAATGGACTATAAAGTCTTTAGGAGTGGTTGGTCTGACACTCCATGACTTTTAGCCGTCTTAGGGAAAGTTTCTTCCTGACAAGATAAGATTTGATCTTATCTTAAACTCTTCCCAGATCTTCCCGCCTTTCTTTCAGGCGTTGAGTTCTTCAGTCTTCAATCACTTAATGTTGTTGAGGAGACTGGGGTTCAGTGAGTTCTTGTCCAACACTCACTGAACCATCATCTTCTTCTTTGGCTTAAGTCCTACTCAGGGAGTACCGCCTTCCTGAGTAGTGAATCCTTCTTCTTGAATTCGCCTTAAGCATCCTGAAGATGACTCACTGAGTGACTGTTCACTCAGTGACTTGAATTGTTCTCGGTTTAAGTTAACACTTAGTTAATTTGTGTCCAAATCTTGTTTTAAGTATTCTTGGGTACTGATGGACCCAACATTAGCACTTGTAGCTATACATAATCTTGTAATTTACCAAATGGATGTTTAAACAACCTTTCTAAATGGTGAATTGGATGAAGAGATTTACATGAAACAACCTGAAGGTTTTGTCATGTCTGGTAATGAAGATAAGGTTTGTAAATTGGTTAAGTCTCTTTATGGTTTGAAGCAAGCCCCCAAGCAGTGGCATCAGAAATTTGATGATGTTGTTTTTTCTAATGGTTTTGCATTAAATCTAGCAGACAAGTGTGTATACAACAAGTTTGATGCTTCTGGTAAAGGAGTAATCATTTGCTTGTATGTAGATGACATGTTGATCTTTGGTACTGACCAAGATCAAGTTGATACAACTAAGGAATTCTTGTCATCTAAATTTGATATGAAGGGCATGGGGGAGGCTGATGTGATTCTTGGCATTAAGATCATACGTGGAGAACATGGCATTACTATCTCTCAATCACATTATATTGAGAAGATGTTGGATAAATTTAATCAAAAGGATTGTTCTCCAATAGGTACTCCTATGGATCCCACAACAAAACTTGTCCCTAATAAGGGAGTTATTGTGAATCAACTTGAATATTCAAAGGCTATTGGATCTCTCATGTATGCCATGATTAGTACTAGACCTGATATAGCCTTTGTTGTTCGAAAGTTGAGTAGATATACTCACAATCCAAGTTTAATCCATTGGAAGCAATTAATTGAGTATTTAAGTACTTGAAAGGAACAATGGATTATGGTTTGATTTATACTGGATTTCCCTCTGTTCTTGAAGGTTATTCAAATGCAAGTTGGATTACCAATATGGAAGATCATTCTTCCACAAGTGGTTGGGTATTCCTACTTGGAGGTGGTGCCATATGCTGGGCATCAAAGAAGCAAACTTGCATCACTGATTTAACAATGGAATATGAGTTTGTGGCATTAGCAACAGCTGGTAAAGAAGCTGAATGGCTAAGGAATTTAATATATGAAATTCCTTTGTGGCCTAAATCGATATCACCCATTTCTATCAGATGTGATAGTGCAGCTACCTTAGCTAAGGCATACAGTCAAGTGTATAATGGAAAGTCTAGACACTTAGGTGTTAGACATAGCATGATACGTGAGCTTATCATGGATGGTGTAATATCTGTGCTGTTTGTGAAAACACAAAACAATTTAGCCGATCATTTAACCAAAGGGTTGTGTAGAGATCTCGTGAAAAAGTCGGCTATAGGGATGGGATTAAAGTCCACCAGAAATCTCTGATATCAAGATACCCAATTCCCATCTAGTATGACGCTAGGTGCTGAATTCAATGTAGAAGGCTTGATATTTAGAGATTGGAAAACATTAGAAGAATCATTCCAAGGTATGTGTTCAGACCTGCAAGTTAGGGAGGTTGAATGGATATATTCTTAATAGCTCTTTTGACAAATTGCATTGCAGGTGCAAGATTAAAAGAGCTACCTATATGAGCATGAAGTTTAGCCGCTTCAAGAAGCTAGGACTTGGCTTTGACATGCTTATGAAGGATAAGGACATAGGCTAGTAAAACATGTGTCAAGATAGAACTACTATGTATGTAAACTTTTGTGTACATTATCTCCGTGTATTCAAAATGAATTCCCAGGGTTCAATCCTAAGCGACACCCTGGTATTCGAATATTCGGAATGTGTAATGTACTAATGTGAAATTTAATCGTTACGACATTTCATTTATGCAAAAGTTTGATTGTTTGAGATTACTTGTTTTAGTTAATCAAGGATTGCACTAAAATGGGGGAGGAATGTTGGATATTTTAGTGTAATTGGATTAACTTGTTTGACCAAGTTAGTCATAATAAGACATCATTTAGGCTTGAAGGTGCGGAGTGCAAGCCTATTTGAATTTATTATGATCTTAGGGGCGGAGCCCCTAAGGGACGGGGGTCCGGGGGCAGATAATTAAGGGACTAAGTTGTTATGGTAAAAGTTCCTCAGAAAATTAAATTTTCAGAAATTAAGGGACTAATTTTGACAACTTTGAAACCCTTGAAAAAAAACTGCATAAAAGATTCATACGGTTTTCTTTGTGCCCTAATCCCTGGAAAAATTTCATACGGTTTTCTCTTGGTCATCAATATCTCTCTGGTTTATCAATCTCAAACAAAACATTCAAAATGTTCTCAATCTCTGAATTGTATCCGATTGAATAATTCGGGAGAACCACCAAATTGATTCGATCTGAAAGTGTTCACACGCCTTTCAGAGATTCAAGTTATATCCGGTTGTGTTTGTCTATTCGGTTTATTCCCTACAGACATGTCGATTTTGGTAAAAGCATTTTAAAATGTTCGATTTTGTAAATGGTCTAAAATGTGTTTTTTTTGGTAATTATTTTTTATTTTATTTGTGGTGTATGTGGTTTAATAGGTGTACATCACTTATTTTTAGCCGTGAATAAGTTATAGATATAGAGGCATCAAGTTATTTTTACTTAATTTTTGTCATATGTACCAGTCAAATGGAGCAAGAATTGGTTGTGTGTATCAATGGATTGGTATTTTAATCTTATATCATGTATGGGTCACGATCGGTTGCAAAGTAAAAATAAATAAAAATGCTAGAAAGTCAATCACACAATGACAAGTATCCCACCAAAATTATCTCCTTTCCTCCCTTTATTTTATAATTTTCGGTCAAAAGGTAATTTAGTAATTTGTGTTTTTTAATTTCACCTTGGACTTCAAACGGAAAAAAAAAAAAAAAAAAAAAAAAAAAAAAAAAATCCGATTTCACCAAAAATTATAAAATTTCATTATCTTTAATCTGATATGCATTTTTTTTTTTTTAAGATTTCAAGTGGGTTATGATTTACTTGAAATTTTCGGCATATTCAATCATACTTTTGTCTAATTTAAAGGTTGAATTACACAAAGCTTAAAACACGAAAGTTGTAGTTTTTTTGCCATTCTTTACCTAGAAATTTAAGTCACTCAATTTTGATATGATATGAGTAAGATATCGCATTTTAAAAATGACGTTTTACACATATTTAGTGCACACAAAATGTTTGATAAAATGCCTAAAAGAGATTTTTCTTATAAAAGTACATTTAAATACACTAATTGGTTTACCACAATACATTTTTTGTTATTTTTGTTATTTTAAGCTTTTTTTAACTGATGAAGAAGACTAAATGATGAACAAACTAATTGATGAACAACAACCAGCTGATAAACTGATGAACATTGTGACCTTAACTGATGAATATTGTGATTTTTTTTAGACAACTGATGAACATTATGATTTTTTTTTGTTAGAAAACTGATGAACGACTAACGTATGAACATTGTGATATAACTGATGAACAAAATTAAAGAGAACTGATGAATGTATAAACTGATAAACAACTCTTTTTATTGATGAATCAATTTTTTTTATTGATAAATAACACTTTTTGTTGATGAACAAATGAACAACTCTTTTTATTGATGAACAAATGAAATCTTTTTATTGACGAACAAATGAACAACTCTTTTCATTGATGAACATCACTTTTTATTGATGAACAATACTTTCTATTGATGAACAAAGGAACTCTTTTTATTGACGAACAAATGAACAACTCTTTTCATTGATGAACATCACTTTTTATTGATGAACAATACTTTCTATTAATGAACAAAGTATACGATGAACAATGTTTTTTATTGATGAACATTGTGATATAATTGATGAACAAAAATTAAGAGAACTGATGAACAATATTTTTTTATTGATGAACATTGTGATGTAATTGATGAACAAAAAATAAGAGAACTGATGAACAATATTTTTTATTGATGAACAAATGAACAGCTCTTTTTATTGATGAACAACACTTTTTATTAATGAACGATTTTTTTTTTTTTGGTTACAAAACTAATGAACAAACGTGGCTAACTGATGAACATTGTTGTGTAACTGATGAATAAAAATAAAGAAAACAACTACAATAATTTAAATCAAGTACATAAGCAACAGACATATCATTTCTAATTCAATCCGTAACACGATCTAACTGATGAACATGTTGATACTAACTGATGAACAATATAAAAAAAACTAATATCATCAGTAATCGACGAAATCTAACAAAAAAAAAATAAGTTATATTTTCATCCTATACAAAAAGTATCAACAAAAACAACAATGACAACTTACAAAAACTATAAACCAATCACATCTCAAAATAATAATAATAATAATAATAATAATAATAATAATAATAATAATAATAATAATAATAATAATAATAATAATAATAATAATAATAATAATAAGAGTAAATTGCAAAAATCGTCCCGAAAGTTTGGCCAAATTGCAAGTTTCGTCCCTGATGTTTGGAAAGTGCAAGGATCATCTCTGTGGGGAAAACTTTGGTGCAAGTATCGTCCTTTTTGGGAAAACTTTTGGTGCAAGTATCGTCCCTGTGGGGACGATACTTGCACCAAAGTTTTCTCCACAGGGACGATCCTTTCACTTTTCAAACATCAGGGACGAAACTTGCAATTTGGCCAAACTTTAGGGACGATTTTTGCAATTTACTCATAATAATAATAATAATAATAATAGAAAATACATTCCTACATACACAAAATAAATATTACGGTAACTCCAAAAGTCAAAAGTGTATATAAGAATCACCATATGTTGTTTGCTTGTGCTACTGGCATCATCCATCTCTCATAAGAAAGAGAAAGAAAAATAAAAAAAACCATAAAAAAGTGACCTGACAAGAATTTATTCAGTCATCTTTTCCACACTAGATTTCAAAACTAAACCCAACCCATTTCACATAACCTCATTTCATGATATAGGTATGATCCAAAATCCAATAAAAATCAAATCTTTATAACAAATGGGTTGTGTTTCATCAAAACAAACAGTGTCAATAACACCTGCAGTAGATCATTCAGGTGGTTTTCATAGTGTCATACCCATCTCTCATATGCATCTCTCATCATCCATCTCTCATCTACAAAATAAATATCCGATCTTTGTTAAACCACCGTTATTATGATTCATCACCGGTCTTCTCGGTCTCGATTCCACATCTTTTGCAACGACTCATCTTCGAGAGATTTGCTAACTTAGAAACTACATGAGATGAAGTCAACTTGATGCAGATCCTGCTGCAGCTGCTAGTACTTGATCGTTTGCGTTGATTGGTGATGATATCATCAGATTCGTGATCGGAGTGATGATGATTATAGATCGGAGAAAAGTTGTGTAGTGGTTGTGATTTTGACGGTGATGGTGATGATGATGGTGACGGTGCAGTGGTGGTGACGGTGATGAAGATCACCGATCGTCTTTCATTTTTGGAATTGAGATTGGGGATTTGATGGGAAATAAAGAGGAAAAGGAGATGGGAAATAAAAAAGTAGAATGACCGCTATGCCCTATTTGTATATGTACCTATTTAATTTGATCGGATCTTGTATTATGATCCAACGGTGTACATTACTTTTTAGATTTTACAAAACAATTCCACTTTCTAAGGCTGCTCACAGTCGATGACCCAAGTGACCTGGGTCACCGGTTGCCACGTCAGCTTTTTCTCTCCAGCGACCAGACATGACCAAAGTGCCACAATCGATGACCAATTTTCTTTTAATCAAACATTTAAAAAAAAGCTTAAAATTTTTTGGGTAAAGGGGAGTAATCATGTACCCTGATTAAATGTATTACACCAAAAAACGTTTAAGTACAAAGGATATGGGCGAAGTCTCATATCTCAGCCCGTTACATAGGCACTTTCATGAAAAAAAAAAAAAAAAAAAAAAAGCTTAAAATTCATTAAAAAAAATTACATATATTATTCAATTAAACATTAAAAACATTAATTAAATTATTCAAATAACAATAAAAACATTACAAAAACTCTTCATCGTCGTCCTCATCGTCACCATCACTACCGTCTACGTCTTCATTCCCTTGATTGACTTGATTTCTACGATTTCTCCAAATGTGTTCGATCAAATCAGATTTCAAGTTTAGATGATTTGATGAGTCCATAAGCTCCTGGGTAACTACTAACGATTCTTCATGCGTTCTTGAGGGATCGTGATCATGATGGCTCTCATCTTCGAACCATGTAGGACATATCGCCCGCTGCTTGTGTCGAATGATCATATTATGTAATATGATACATGTATACACAATATCTTGGAGATCCTTTTTATACAGCCCTCGAGCCGGAACTTTAAGCATTTTCCACTTCTTTTTCAACACACCAAAAGCCTGTTCCACATCTTTCCTTGTTGCTTCGTGCTTCCTCTTGTACAAAATTCTTTTTTCATCACCCGTGGGAGGATTTCAAATGGACTTAATAAGAACGGACCATTGTGGATATATCTCGTTAGTAAGATAATATCCCCTTTTATATTGTACATCGTTAGCCTCGAATTCAAGGTCTGGTGCTCTCCCAGATTAGATATCATTGAAAACATGGGAACGACGTAAAACGTTTACGTCGTTATTCATCCCGGAGACACCAAAGAACGCATGCCAAATCTATAAATCTTGGGAGGCGACCGCTTCCAATAAAATGAATGGATCTGGCCCGTGATCACCCCTAGCATATTGACCTCTCAAACCATTTGGGCAATTCTCCCAATCCCAACTTGTACAATCAATGCTTCCCATCATCCCAGGAAACCCATGCTGTCACACCCCCATAATCGGGTCCAGCGGAAGCATACATGCCACTGGGGTGCAACTCAATTGGTATCACAACACAAGTGCAAAGAACGGTTTTCATTTCAATTATTTAGAACAACATGGTTTAACAAAAATGTTGAATTTACATTGTTAAAAGTAGTGCGGAAATAGGCCCTTTAAAATAGGTAGAACGGTCCCAAATGTTTGTCAGAGTCTTCTATGACCATGCCATGCCCTGCCAGGAGCCTTCAGTAGCGTGCTATTGCTTTATACCTGAAAATACATGCTAAAAAGTGTCAACACGAGGTTGGTGAGTTCATAGAGTTTAGTGCAAAATGTAAAGCCTTTGAATGAAGATTTTCCCAGCAAAGGCATTGTAAATCCACCCAGTTCCAAGTCCCGCCCATAACAAGACTTGCAACCTGTGTGTTTACAACCCATTGCCAAATATGATTTGGTTTATGTTACTGAAATGTTATACGGAAACCACAAGTATAAAGTGTATGACAAACTGCCACATAAAAATGATGCAATATCTCTTAAGCTCATGACCCCGAAGCTAGACTGATGTTATATATGCCCCAAAATGGAGTGTTTTGCCAAACACCCTGAATGAATGAAATGAAATGCGTTCGTATGACAAGTTGGTGCTACCAACCCGAACGGAGGCATCACCCTCAATAGATCTATCCACTGCACCTTCGCTTGCTCACAATTAACGGTTCATGATAAATAACAGGGGACTTTAACTTGGCAATGATGTAACTTAAGCAATGTAATGAATTTGTATACTTTGGTCCGTATAAAAATGTTGGTACAATGTATTCTCCCCCGATAATTTTGAAATGATGTAATAACTTGAAAAGCGGGGCTATGAAAACTCACGTTAATCCTTAAAAGATTAAAGTGCTTGTGAAAATAATTGAGCATGTATTCTCCCCCAAAACGTAATCCAAAACGTATAAAGGTAGGGGCTATGGAACTCACCTGATGCGATAGCAACAATGACAGATATGAATATGCTGAAATGAGGCTCGGTCTCTAACCGCGACCTAACATGAATGATATGATCTATTGTAAGCAATGAAATGATGCTACACATGCAAATACGTATGTTAACGATACCACTCGTTATTTTTGAAAATAACGTTTATTGTCGAAAAATATATTTTTGACATCTCGGCAAGTCATATACTATATTTCGTGTAAAAATGGTGAAATGGTACTCTATGATCCTCGTTTGGTGTTCTATAGTCAAATATAATAGTTTCGTCGCAAAATAACTCTTTTTATAACTTGTGAAAATGTGACCAAACGGCCTCGCAAAACTAGCCGCAAAATATTGCACGTTAAGAGTTAGTAATAAAACTTGTCGTTTTTGAAAACCTTGTAACATGATCTTAATGCCGTCTCATTTGAGTTTTGGTTATACGCGCCTCGATCAATGAGAAAATCGGCTCTCAATATCGTTACTTGAAAATATAATGTTCAACACTTAGAAAATTCTATTATAGTAAAAGCTGTCAAAATGATAACTTTGAAAGGATTTTTGGGTAAAAAGATGAGGTCGTAGTTTATTCGTTATAAGTCTATTCGACGAACGGCCAATTGATTTAAAAAGCTTGCTGGGAGATCTTGATTTCATATGAAGACGGCTCGGACTCAAACCATACCAATCATGGAGAAAAACAGTCGTGAAAATGGTGTCTCGCAAAGACAGTTTTGCGGCAAGTTTATATTAGTAAAAGCTGATGGAATTATATATTTTTCGTCGGATTTTCAACACGTGTATCTTTTTCGTTATAAGCTCGTTTTCTATGTTCTTTATATCCCCGGAATCGTGGGACAACCTATCAACATATTCTTGATAAGTCGGGACGGCTAACGCCTCAAAACAGCCCTTGAAAATTGTGCAACAGCAAGGTTATTTTCTGGAAATAGTTTTTCGTCGTTAAACTTTGAAAAATCATATCTCCTTCGTTATAGACTCGTTTTTGTTCATTCCAGCGGCCATAGTTTCGTCTTTGAAAGTATTTTATGAATATTTAGCCCAATGTTACCCAAAACCCCCTGAGGTTTCCACGTTTTGCAGAAATGGACAGCAGCTTTCTAATAGTGTCTAAAAATGAATTTTCTAGTTTATAACTTGTTCAAGTCTACTCCAATCAACTTCAAAACAACCCTTAATCTACCATACACCTTCTTAGGGTGTCATGGGGTCCTAAACATCACCAAAATTGATCGGTTCCATAGGATAATTAAACTCATAATAAGTAATAAAAATCAAGTATAAGTGGTATGGATCATAGTTTATTTGCATGTTTTTGTTTATAGATCATAAAAATACATCAAGTAAATATGTAAAAAGAGTAGTAAAAATTATTAGAAGCTTACTTGGATGATTTTAGGTGATTAGATGATGAAAACCTTGTGATTCTTGAGTTTATATTGCAAAACCCCAACAATAATCACTATATAAACTTGATTTAGACTTGAACTTTGAAAAAAATAAATGGATCTTGGTTGGTTTGGTTTTTAGCCGTGGGTTTGAGATGAGGGAGGAGGAAGAGAATACCAATTTTGCTACTAGAATATAATGAAGTTTGTTTGGAAAGCTAGTTAGATATTTTGTAGTGTTTAATTAGTTTAGTGTATAATTTCGGTGTTATCGGGTACCGGGTTAACTGAAAATAAATCTTGACGAGTTGAAATAAAATGCGACGAAGTTGTAAAAATTATAAAATCATGTTACTGATAAGAATCGGGTGTTAAAATAATGATCATGATGAAATATCGTAAAACGACGGAGTTATAAGCTCCTAACGGAAAATATAGCAAAAGGTTTTAAAACACCGGGAAAATTAATAATATAAATTTTATATCATTAAAATTAGCATGAAAATATATTAGGATCATAGTCGGGAGTATTTGGGTATAATATTAGTAGTAATGATTGAGTGGTAACGTTTAACAAATAACTAACATACGTAAGTGAAAAACACACGAACCCGTGCATGACTTAACATGATAATGATGTTACTGATGATATGTAGACTACTCTAGTCTATATGACATGTCCTTACTGATGATGCATGAATTTCGCAGCTAAACCAAACTGGTTACGCGAATTTGAATACCCGTAAACCTAGTTTACGAAAAGATGAATGATGATTATGAATAGTGATTTCCCTCCGGGAATGAATAGTGTTTCATGAATAGTAAAATTTTCCGAAAGTTTCTCAAAATCTCAAACTGACCTCGAAAATGATGAATAGTAAAAGTGAATAGTGATTGATGAATAGTAACTCGTGAATAGTAAATTGTCGAGGTTCGGAAAAATGGCCTGAAATTACGAGTTGTCACAGTCTCCACCCGTTACGGGAATTCAGTCCCTGAATTCAGTTAGTGTTGGTCTCCGGGGTGGATTCGGTGAACGATGTAGATATTTGAGCCGCATCTGGTCTTCCCGCTCCCAAGTAAACTTAGGACCTCTGCGAGAATTCTAGCGAACCTTAACGATAGGAATTTGACTCTGCTTCAACTGTTTGACCTCATGGTCTATGATTTCTGTTGTTTCCTTCACGTAATTGTGCTTATTGTCGAGCTGAATTTCTTCCAATGGAATTTCGGGCGTTTCGTTTGAAAAACATTTCTTGAGGTTTGAGACATGAAACGTGTTATGTATGCTGTTGAGCTCTGACGGAAGCTCCAGTCTGTATGCCAGTCGGCCGATTACAGTTACAGTCTTTAATGGTCCAAGGTACCTAGGGTTCACTTTCCCGTGTTCCCACAATTGTATCATGCTTTTCCAAGGCAAGGTTTTCAACATAACTCGTCCCACAGTTAGAATTCTAATGATTTGCTGCTTAGGGATACCTAATCCCAATGATTTTGCATCCTGAGTTGACCTAACTTTTCTATTGTTCTCTTGTTGCTTGTAACTAATTCTTGACTTGTACAATTTCCTTTGTTGTTTCACGATTGGGTTCTAGACTAGTGAATTGGACTTCCCAATTTTTGGTTGTCAATAGGTAATTGGTACTTCCACCATAGGGTGTCTTAAAGGGTATAGTCTTTGTATTGGTGTGATGGCTATTGTTGAAGGTGAAATCTGTCAATGTCAAAGGTTTACTCCAAACAATTTAAGGTTAATTCTATGGTGCTGAGCATGTCCTATAGGGATTGGATAATTCTCTTCAATATTCGTTGGTCTGAGGATGGTAGATCGTGCATACATCTGATTGGGTAAGAATAGCTTAAAGGGATTGTTAGAAGTTTGAAGTAAAGCGACTATCTCTGTCGGAAATGATGGAAATTGGTTCACCATGCCTTGAAACTATTTCCTTGACGTAAAGTCTGGTAAGCTGTTCCATAGTATAAGTCTCTCCGATTGGAATGGAATGGACTGATTTGGTGGGACGATCGATGATCACCCAAATAGCTTCGAAACTGCCTGATGTCTTGGGGAGTTTAATGAAAATATCTATTGTAATGCGTTCTCATTTCCACTGAGGAATTTTTGGTTGCTGAAGTAATCCTAATGGTTTCTGGTACTCGGCTTTTACTTTAGCGCAAGTAAGGCATTTGCTAACATACAAGGCTATGTCTGCTTTCATATTCGGCCACCAATAAAGTTTCGTGAGATCCTGATACATCTTACCAGAACTTGGATGAATGAAGTACTTCGACTTGTGCGACTCGTGCATAATCAACTCTCGTATTCCACCATGGAGAGATATCCAGTTTCTATCCTTGAAGCACAATACTCTGTCTGGCCTCTTTACTAACCCATTTGCATTCTTTGGCATACCATAGGGTTTTATCATTCTGTCGGTTTCCTTCCTTGAGTGCCTCAACTTGAGTCTCGAGGATTCATGATGGTAAAGGTGAAATGATTGTCATTCCCAATGATCTGACTCTCAACGGCTTGAGGTTGGGTTATGGTTAGCTGACGTGCTTCTAGACTGCGGTTCATAAGGTGATGCAGGTGTGGATGTTCTTGCAACGATTGTGTACACACACAAGAAGTTTTGAAACCTTTAGAAATCGAGTAGGAATGCAAACCGGACATAATTTTATTATAACTGCTCTCAGTATTGTAAAATTCATCTATGAGCGGGGCATAGGTAGTCAGCCTATGTCCAACTGTCCCGGGTTGAATATAGGTGACGAGTCTATATTCCACCGAGGTTCAATGAAGTTTAAAATACTCAGCTCAGTTATAGTAATACTAGGTCCTTCACATTTGAAGAGATGTTCTGATAGGCTAAGGCAAAGGACCAAACTCGTGGTCGAATGATGAAACTATGTAAGAAAAAGGCGTAACGCTGAAACGTATACGATATGTATGCATGCTTATATGAGAGACAACGATAGTATTCAACGAGAATAAGTGGGTATAAATGATTTGATAATAAGACACAAATCTCATTAAATATGTCAGCAACAAACCACAATTGAGGCATCAGCTTGGCAGGCAGGCACGTGGCGGTCATAGGGTTAAGTTTTTGTAAATGTAGCTATAGTCTAGGTTTTAAAATCACCCAGTTCTCTATAGCCAAGGCTCTGATACCAATCTGTCACACCCCCATAATCGGGTCCAGCGGAAGCATACATGCCACTGGGGTGCAACTCAATTGGTATCACAACACAAGTGCAAAGAACGGTTTTCATTTCAATTATTTAGAACAACATGGTTTAACAAAAATGTTGAATTTACATTGTTAAAAGTAGTGCGGAAATAGGCCCTTTAAAATAGGTAGAACGGTCCCAAATGTTTGTCAGAGTCTTCTATGACCATGCCATGCCCTGCCAGGAGCCTTCAGTAGCGTGCTATTGCTTTATACCTGAAAATACATGCTAAAAAGTGTCAACACGAGGTTGGTGAGTTCATAGAGTTTAGTGCAAAATGTAAAGCCTTTGAATGAAGATTTTCCCAGCAAAGGCATTGTAAATCCACCCAGTTCCAAGTCCCGCTCATAACAAGACTTGCAACCTGTGTGTTTACAACCCATTGCCAAATATGATTTGGTTTATGTTACTGAAATGTTATACGGAAACCACAAGTATAAAGTGTATGACAAACTGCCACATAAAAATGATACAATATCTCTTAAGCTCATGACCCCGAAGCTAGACTGATGTTATATATGCCCCAAAATGGAGTGTTTTGCCAAACACCCTGAATGAATGAAATGAAATGCGTTCGTATGACAAGTTGGTGCTACCAACCCGAACGGAGGCGTCACCCTCAATAGATCTATCCACTGCACCTTCGCTTGCTCACAATTAACGGTTCATGATAAATAACAGGGGACTTTAACTTGGCAATGATGTAACTTAAGCAATGTAATGAATTTGTATACTTTGGTCCGTATAAAAATGTTGGTACAATGTATTCTCCCCCGATAATTTTGAAATGATGTAATAACTTGAAAAGCGGGGCTATGAAAACTCACGTTAATCCTTAAAAGATTAAAGTTCTTGTGAAAATAATTGAGCATGTATTCTCCCCCAAAACGTAATCCAAAACGTATAAAGGTAGGGGCTATGGAACTCACCTGATGCGATAGCAACAATGACAGATATGAATATGTTGAAATGAGGCTCGGTCTCTAACCGCGATCTAACATGAATGATATGATCTATTGTAAGCAATGAAATGATGCTACACATGCAAATACGTATGTTAACGATACCACTCGTTATTTTTGAAAATAACGTTTATTGTCGAAAAATATATTTTTGACATCTCGGCAAGTCATATACTATATTTCGTGTAAAAATGTTGAAATGGTACTCTATGATCCTCGTTTGGTGTTCTATAGTCAAATATAATAGTTTCGTCGCAAAATAACTCTTTTTATAACTTGTGAAAATGTGACCAAACGGCCTCGCAAAACTAGCCGCAAAATATTGCACGTTAAGAGTTAGTAATAAAACTTGTCGTTTTTGAAAACCTTGTAACATGATCTTAATGCCGTCTCATTTGAGTTTTGGTTATACGCGCCTCGATCAATGAGAAAATCGGCTCTCAATATCGTTACTTGAAAATATAATGTTCAACACTTAGAAAATTCTATTATAGTAAAAGCTGTCAAAATGATAACTTTGAAAGGATTTTTGGGTAAAAAGATGAGGTCGTAGTTTATTCGTTATAAGTCTATTCGACGAACGGCCAATTGATTTAAAAAGCTTGCTGGGAGATCTTGATTTCATATGAAGACGGCTCGGACTCAAACCATACCAATCATGGATAAAAACAGTCGTGAAAATGGTGTCTCGCAAAGACAGTTTTGCGGCAAGTTTATATTAGTAAAAGCTGATGGAATTATATATTTTTCGTCGGGTTTCAAAACTTGTATCTTTTTCGTTATGAGCTCGTTTTCTATGTTCTTTATATCCCCGAAATCGTGGGACAACCTATTAACATATTCTTGATAAGTCGGGACGGCTAACGCCTCAAAACAGCCCTTGAAAATTGTGCAACAGCAAGGTATTTTCTGGAAATAGTTTTTCGTCATTAAACTTTGAAAAATCATATCTCCTTCGTTATAGACTCGTTTTTGTTCATTCCAGCGGCCATAGTTTCGTCTTTGAAAGTATTTTCTGAATATTTAGCCCAATGTTACCCAAAAACCCCTGAGGTTTCCACGTTTTGCAAAAATGGACAGCAGCTTTCTAATAGTGTCTAAAAATGAATTTTCTAGTTTATAACTTGTTCAAGTCTACTCCAATCAACTTCAAAACAACCCTTAATCTACCATACACCTTCTTAGGGTGTCATGGGGTCCTAAACATCACCAAAATTGATCGGTTCCATAGGATAATTAAACTCATAATAAGTAATAAAAATCAAGTATAAGTGGTATGGATCATAGTTTATTTGCATGTTTTTGTTTATAGATCATAAAAATACATCAAGTAAATATGTAAAAGAGTAGTAAAAATTATTAGAAGCTTACTTGGATGATTTTAGGTGATTAGATGATGAAAACCTTGTGATTCTTGAGTTTATATTGCAAAACCCCAACAATAATCACTATATAAACTTGATTTAGACTTGAACTTTGAAAAAAATAAATGGATCTTGGTTGGTTTGGTTTTTAGCCGTGGGTTTGAGATGAGGGAGGAGGAAGAGAATACCAATTTTGCTACTAGAATATAATGAAGTTTGTTTGGAAAGCTAGTTAGATATTTTGTAGTGTTTAATTAGTTTAGTGTATAATTTCGGTGTTATCGGGTACCGGGTTAACTGAAAATAAATCTTGACGAGTTGAAATAAAATGCGACGAAGTTGTAAAAATTATAAAATCATGTTACTGATAAGAATCGGGTGTTAAAATAATGATCATGATGAAATATCGTAAAACGACGGAGTTATAAGCTCCTAACGGAAAATATAGCAAAAGGTTTTAAAACACCGGGAAAATTAATAATATAAATTTTATATCATTAAAATTAGCATGAAAATATATTAGGATCATAGTCGGGAGTATTTGGGTATAATATTAGTAGTAATGATTGAGTGGTAACGTTTAACAAATAACTAACATACGTAAGTGAAAAACACACGAACCCGTGCATGACTTAACATGATAATGATGTTACTGATGATATGTAGACTACTCTAGTCTATATGACATGTCCTTACTGATGATGCATGAATTTCGCAGCTAAACCAAACTGGTTACGCGAATTTGAATACCCGTAAACCTAGTTTACGAAAAGATGAATGATGATTATGAATAGTGATTTCCCTCCGGGAATGAATAGTGTTTCATGAATAGTAAAATTTTCCGAAAGTTTCTCAAAATCTCAAACTGACCTCGAAAATGATGAATGGTAAAAGTGAATAGTGATCGATGAATAGTAACTCGTGAATAATTTTAGAATCATACAACTTCTTTAACACACTCTTGTACCAACATACAGTTGGTCACACTCTTGTACCATAGCTTGTTGCTCAGGGTTGCTGTTATCAAACATCACTTCAACTTCAATTCACATATAATTTTAGAATCATACAACTTCTTTAACACAAGATAAAATTAACAAAGTCACTAAAAGAAGATAATCAACTGTTAATTATCATAATTCTTTTTGCTAGCTAATTACATCTCTAACACAACATCTTTCTTGAAACCATTTCTACTACTACTCCTACTGCAAAGACTCCACTGATCCGACAAAGCATTAACAAACGAATTACACGAAACCAAACTTTCATTCCCACATTTCGCAACTGTCCTCACATTCTCAATCAGCTATTGTGTTTTTCCATCTTGTGACAATATCTCCAACAATTGCTCTGGACTAATCACCAACTTCACTTTCCAAAACCCTCCACTACTACTATTCCTCAAGCTCGAACCATTAGCTTCAGTATACGACCTCTTGAACATCCTACGGCTATCAAACGGCATCCTATAAGGCGCGGGTGTGTTTGTGGGAAGGTTGTTGGATCTAACATGTCCAAGTTTTGTCCCTCTTTTTTTATCTAGTGGTAAAAGGTAATACGAGTTTCCTGTGACTAGAAACTCGTGGTGAGGGACGGGTTTCCAGAAAAGATCATGGCCATGAAATATAGCGTGGCCAGGAAACTCGTCTGTGATGGACTCAGCCGTGACAGGAGCGTAAGACTCCATGATGCCACAGGCCAACAATGTTATATCCTGTATCAATTCCCTTCTAACTGTCGTATCAGCTGTCAATAGCACCAAGAGCTTTCATGTCCTCCAAGAATGCCATGTATGAATCATCTACACTTGCAGGTTTCACTGCCGATGAAGATGGCGATTTTACTGTTGGCTGTTTCAGAACAGTTGGAGTTAGTGCAGGCTAGGAAGCTACTGATGCTGATGAAACAGATGGCTTCGGTTTTTGTCTTTGGTGCAGCCGAGTATCTCCTCACCCGTACTGATGCTGGACCTATAATACATAG
This sequence comes from Artemisia tridentata subsp. tridentata, assembly GCA_021014915.2. Lineage (NCBI taxonomy): Eukaryota > Viridiplantae > Streptophyta > Magnoliopsida > Asterales > Asteraceae > Artemisia > Artemisia tridentata. The sequence goes on along the minus strand of CP139505.1, from coordinate 126,913,826 downwards.
ATACATCAACTAAAAGCATCAAAATTGGATAAATCTGAGTGTCAAAATATAACAAAACATCAACTAATAACTATATGATACAAATGGATGCACTAAATTATCTCAAACGGATGCACTAATATATATTAACAGATTCACTAATATATATTAACAGATGCACTAATATATATTAAAAGATGCACTAATATATATTAACATATGCACTAAAAGATTCTAGGTATTAACAGATGCACTAAGAACAAAAGAACGTAAATACTCAGAAGGTGCTAATCACTAATCATATGATCACATAGTTCCGAATAATGTGTGATTTGTGAATCTATACCTTAGCTCTTTTGTAGTTTTGTGTCGATATATTGTGCTCTGGATGTCTCTGATTTCTGTCTTTGTAACCTGGGAAATACTCACAAATGATCATATAAGCAATCCCAAACGCCCTTAAAACTGTTTATCTGATATTTTGATGTATCAAAATGAATTAAGCATACTCGAATTTGAGGTACATTAATGTCAATAAGTTTAATTCACAAACAACTTAAGGGTGTTTGAAATTGTCTTTTAAAACTGTTCATCTGCATATTACTCTCTAAAATAATTAGTTTGAGCTTAATAACTCAAACTATATAAATAGGTTCACCAAATATCATGTGCAAATTTTGAATCCCAACCCCAACCGAACATAAACCCTACCTTAGTCCCATTGTCATTTTCAACGCTTACACATCTATTCATAACCTGAAATCCTATATTAGAAATGGAAATGTGCAGAAAGACTAATCTCCTGCACATAACATCATGTGTGAGAGCACAGCCTGTGATGCTGCTAACGATGCATTTCTTATTAAAGTTTTGGAGGAGTAGCATATTCGTTCAATCCAAGTTAGATGGCAACTTTTAGCTTAGAATTTACAAAATAGCTACATTAGCTAGCTTTAAAAACAATATAACAACAACAATACCCAATCCCGTGGGATCAGTGTAGACAGACATTGATACTCCAACAACAACAGCAAACGACAAGGGTTTGGAGTGAGTGTGCGCAAATATGCCGTGTATGAATACATATGTAACTGTTGTGTGTAAGTGTGTGTGATTTTAAGAATAGAACCATAAAGCATAGAGGCATATACAATCATAAAAGCATAAAAGAACATAGACATTTGAGCATAAAACGCATAAAAGTATAGCATATATAAAACGCCATAAGGGCAGGTGTATGATCTGAGATACGAATGAAAGCATATAAGAAAGAAGGCAACATATAAACATAAAACGCATAAAAGCATGTGAGCCATTACGAAAAAACTAGGCCTATAGAAAAAATATGTGTCTCTACTCTAAACAGGTAAACGAGTGAGGTTTTCTACGTTCAGGTTACTCCCCGTTTCCCACAGGTTTTAATTAAATAAAAAGAAGCACCTCTGAGCACGTGAGTTTCGTTTTTCCTGTTCAGACAACTGAACCGGCATATCAAAGCTGTAGTTCATCACAAGTTACACAAATATCCAAATATACATATATAGACTAAGAAGCTATATTTTCGCAAGAACCGTAATAAGGGGGTGTCTGTTTAAGGCTTATGAGCTTCTTTGATTTCGGTTTATATTTTACACAAATATCCAGGTTACGAAGACAGAAATCAGAGACATCCAGAGCACAATATATCGACACAAAAGAGCTAAGGTATAGATTCACAAATCACACATTATTCGGAACTATGTGATCATAAGATTAGTGATTAGCACCTTCTGAGTATTTACGTTCTTTTGTTCTTAGTGCATCTGTTAATACCTGGAATCTTTTAGTGCATATGTTAATATATATTAGTGCATCTTTTAATATATATTAACAGATGCACTAATATATATTAACAGATGCACTAATATACATTAACAGATGCACTAATATTTTTTTAACAGATGCACTAATATATATTAAAGATGCACTAATATATATTAACAGACGCATCTTTTTAACAGATGCACTAATATATATTAACAGATGCACTAATATATTAACAAATGCACTAATATATATTAACAAATGCACTAATATATTAACAAATGCACTAATATATATTAACAGATGCACTATCTGAGGTGGTGCATTTTATAGTTTTTACGGTTTTAATCTGTTTCGTTTCATTGGAGTCACTAGCATGTTATGCACTTACCGGCATGGCTCATCTATGCCTTCCTATGTCACCCAGAACGTTCACAACATATAAAATAAGTATAGAGCTGATCACATATGTTATGCACTTTCCGGCATGGCCAAAATCTTATTAAATATTGTCGTTTCCATTAACACTCATCCTATTCGTGGATAGGCTGCTATCATCATGTTTGGTAGTGCACTTGCCACATTGTTTCAAGTAAAAATGCAAAACAGAGACAATCACAACATTTCTACTCTTTTTTTAGGGCGTTTAATTCGGTCGGTTGCCTAAATACATGCCACTCGTAGAATTACTAGCAAATTTCTCCTTTTTTTAAGGGCATTTTACCCGCTTCGAGCAAGTGCCCTGACTTCTGGTGGGCTCAGACTCTTAGACCTATTCATTTAGTCAGCCAACAGTCGGACACCATGGTTACCAAAGAAAAATAATTACTTGCATACATAAAGATCTCTACGCTAATATGTCCAAACAGATGCACTAAAGTATGTGAAACAGATGCACTAAACAAACAAATTGATGCCCTAACACATTATTAAAACAGATGCATTAAACAAAACAAACAAACTGATGCTCTATTCAGTTTTAAGACATATGCTATGTTTTACGATACCATTATGCACTAGTCAAACAATCAGACAAACATGACTTAAATAATTTCCGTATGCTATTATCTAACAAACAAATACTCTTTTTATGATACTTTTATACACCAATCAAACATACAAAGGCTCAAACAGATGCCGTAACATATAACGTGATGATTTACTTATACACTCAGAATGCCTTAATGTGTCACGCGACACTCTAATTATTATACTAACAAATGCCATAACATGAGTTGCTGATGCTTTAAAATGTACACTAGTTACAAAATGTATAATCGTGATGCACTAATTCAAACCAACTGATGCCGTAACATAATTTTTTGTACAGATTCACTTAAATGTCATTTTTATACACACAGGTCTGAATCTACACAGATTCACTAATACAATCTGGTGCCCTAACGTGTAATCTGATGCTGCAAACATACACACAGATGCCCTAATTTTTACACATATTCACATATTCACGTATGCTACAAATTAGTGCATCGCATTTATAAAATCTTATTCATATATTTTATCAAACGCCTTATGAGCAATTTTAATAAACACATTTTATCTACACAGATGCCCTAATTTTTACACATATTCACAAAAATACTAATTATGATATAATTTACCCAATGATGCACAAAATAACATAAATATTGAACAATTAATAATTATAGACTTACTATTGTTCGATTTCTCAAGTTCGATTTCATTGCTCTTTTTCTTTGTTCGTGGACTTTATTCGAGTTGCTGAGATTGAAAATTATACATAAATATAAATTTTTTAATAAAGACGAATCTACAAAATTAGGTCAGCTGCGATTGATTCAGAAATTGCTTTTTCTTCATCTTTCTGATAGTATATTGCGAGTGAATCACATAATTATTGGATTTAGATCGGGATTTGCGAATCGGTTTTAATGGTGTTTTATGACAGGTGGTGGTGTGACGGTGACGGCGACGGCGGCGACAGTGGTGGTGGTGATCGTGAGTGTGTGTTTGAATACAGTGTGTTTGTATCAGTATTAAAAAAAGACCGTTCCTTCTTTTTCTTTTTTTTGTTTTTTCTTTTTTTTACCCTGAACTTTTAAGTATTTTCACAATTTACCCTATAACTATTTTTCTCACTTTTCTAACTAATTATACTTTTCTCTAGAACCAACCCCTATTTATATATATATATATATGTATATATATATATATATATATATATATATATATATATATATATATATATATATATATATATTACACACTAGTTTCTAAGCCGGCCCGATGGGCGGGCATGTTTTGTAATTTACATTTTAGTTTTGTAGTTTATGGATTTTAGTGATCTTTTACATTTATAAGGTATTTATTAATAAAGTGACATACATGACTTTTAATTAATTTTTAGATGGTATTAGACAATTTTATTTAATATTTAAGACTGGAGTCGTTAATTAATATTTTAACGGTATTAGTTTACGTTAAATTTTATTGTAATTATTATTATTTTATTTTCTTTACAATTTGATCCAAATGCATGTGTTGCATGAAAAAGATGACTAAATTTCTTGTTGCAATATTTAGTGTAATTTTTTGTATTTTATACATGGTATACATTTCAATACATGCTATTTAATTAATAATAGTGTTGTATTTGTTTTATAGGTAATCATTACCTATAATGTGTCTATACATTATAGATTGTTTTAATTTGTGAGTCTTAAATGAGTGTTTGGTACTCATTTTCGATCAAAATATAAATAAAATTTTATCCTTATCATTTCTGCATCTTCGATCAAGGTTTTTTCCTATTATTATTATTATTATTATTATTTTATTATTATTATTATTATTATTTTTTTTTATTAACCAACACTTTTATTAAAAATTTATAGGATTTTACAAGAAATTAGTGGGGAGCCGAGAAACCAACTGGGCCCCCACACCTCTAGCAATAGCAAAACTAATCCTATTAAAAATATGAACCGCAGCCCGTGCTCCAATGTCTTGAATCATAGAGAATCGTCGAATACGCTTTAGAAGGTTTACTGCATCTTTCTCAAGTTCTCCAAAAGAGGAGAATGAAAAGGGGAGGAACCCATATCCGATTTCCACGCATTTAGCCTCGTACTTGACACGTTTACGTTGTGCGGCTTCAATAACCGCACGTCCTGGCATAAAATCAATCATACCAGATTGCATCAAGGGTGACGATCCCGTAAGATCAACACATACATCAAGCCCACCATCCCAAGAGTAAAGTAATATATCAGCTGGGCGTAAAGATCTGTCCCTATCTCCATAAAGCCCAATATCCACCTCCTTACGAGCTGAAATTCCGGACCGAGAACATATATCAACAAGAACATCACGCACAATGTTATGCCGATGTTTAATGCCAACAATACCCGCACACGAAACAGCATGATCCCCATAAATATCTCCAGTAAAAACCCTAGAACAGGCTGAACAAGGTACCTGAACAGTGAAAAGAGGAACACCCAGCCGATAGCACAACACACAACGGTATGTCCGGGCATTCATAGTTTGTCCCAATCCAGATATTGGAGCCACCCTAAGCCAATCTGAAGTATGATCCTCCTTTAGTGAGCTCCATAGCGCCATCTGTCGAGGAGATAGATGGAATGTAGATTCAACAGTTTGGGTAACCCGATCGAAATATATATCTGCCAATTTCTTCATGAGTTTGGGGGCAGCGACCTCGCTTGGGTTACTCAAAAGGTCAATATCCATATTCATATTAAAAGTACATAAGGCATCATCAAAGGAGGGACCAGCAGTTGCAATACCAGAACTATGGAGAAGCTTAGTCTGTAAGCTAGCAGATTGAAGTCTAGAAGCAAGGAAAGCATATTTCAAGACATCACCTGCAGAATATACACCAAGCCCCCCAAAAGCAAAGGGAAGGGTGGCAAGTCTCCATTGCCAATCACCAAAACCAGGCCCAGAAGCAGTGACAATACGCTCCAACGAAGAACGAAGTGCCGCATCAAAAGAAACCTGAGCACACTCAAAGACCCGGGGGGAACATGTGCGCATAGAAAAATACAACTTGGAAATACCAGCACTTGCACGGAGTAGCAACAACTCACATTGAGGGTCATTAAGTTTAGCAACAGCATCCATAAGTTCAATGGTTTTAGCCACCCTTTTCAGAACAAGCTTACTACCAAACTCAAAATCCACACTAACGGGTCCACCCAATAATTTAACACCATGTAAGGGGTGAGAAATATTAGGGGGAAAAACACCCACATATCTGCTTCTGGGGTCTTCCTTTGGCCAAAAAACCTCAGTTTTATCAACATTGAGGTGTAAGCCACGACTAGGTCCATCCATCATAATCAACTCTAAAACCTTACCCACAACCAAAGTATCTCCAATAATAGTGCCATCATCTAGATACCATGCTTGAAAAGAAAGGTTAAAAGAGTCTCTAATCTTACATGCCAGGGGATGTAACACTAAAGCAAAAAGAAGAGGCCCAAGCGGATCACCTTGTTGCACACCTTGATGAGACCAAAGAGTATGCTCACCATAATATAATCTGGCAGGACTGGAGTAACAGAATTCCACCCACTGTGAAATAGCCGGGAAATGAAGCCGAACCTCACGCAACATAACAGCCCGATCCACCATGTTGAAAGCGTTTTTAAAATCAACCAACAACATAGAAAGACCAACATCACCCCCACGATCCTCAATCAACCAATTCACAGCATGAAGAATAGCCTCCCCTCCACCCGATACCCCAACACCAAATTGTAAATCATCTAAATAACCATCCGAAGAATGGCCAATCATGGACGCACAAACCTTGGAAACTAACCGCCTCCAAATAGTCCCAACAGCAATAGGACGGATACCCCCTCCTGGTTTGACTAAGGGTGTGAGAGGAGCACTAGCAATGTACTCACCCAACGCCCTCGGGCATTTACCAGAAAGAAAAAGGTTCACCACTTGAGTGATAGAAGCGATCAACTCATCAGAAATAGCCACAGCTGCACCATTTAAACAATCCAAAAGGTGTTGGGCGCGCAAACCATCCCGCCCACAAGAAGTACCACGAGGGAAACTCTTAATCATGTCAAGAACCGTAGCAGGAGATGCAGTAAGGTGGTGATGATCAATAGGTATATCAGGCAAGGGAGGAGCAGACTGGAAAGGGTGCTTAGATTTTAAGTCCTCAAGAGTAGAAACATCATAAGGTGCAATACCAGAAGACGAAAGAACTCTGACCGCAGCATTATTATTATTATTATTATTATTATTATTATTATTATTATTATTATTATTATTATTATTATTATTATTATTATTATTATTATTATTATTATTATTATTATTATTATTATTATTATTATTATTATTATTATTTTTGTTCTTTATGTTTGTGTTAACGTTAAGTTTTAGTAAGATTTTACTTGTTTCATATATTAATATGTTTATTTTGTATATATTAGTTTATATACTATGCGAATGTGGTTTAGTCAACTGTTGACCTTATATCAGTTATTGTTTAGGACAATACTATTTGTTTAGTTATTGGATTTTGAGATTGCATGTATGTTTTGTTGGTTCCATTAGAAAACCCTAATTATTGAAATCGGATTTGATTTTATGATTTAATTAGGTTGTTATGCATATGCTTTGCCACCCTCACCATACACAGATTCATAATACCCATACTCAATAAGTAGAATATGGAAGAGATACTTAAGTTACAACTCATGATCAATCCCCACAACTCCATGAGCATTAAGATTCAAACAGCTGATGAGTGATTGATAGAGATACTTAAGAAGTAGAATATGGAAACCGAGTTAATATAGTGTATGTATTCAATGATTTATCAAATTTTCCTCAATTAGTTTATGGCTTGTTCTCTTTGAGGCATGGACACCTTCTGGAGAAGTACAAATAAGACCTCTTCCAGGAAATATTTGTTTCCTCAAACGCAACAAAACCCAATCTTCATAAGGAGGAATTGCTTGTTATACCACCTTTTCTTAGCTTGTTTGGCATGTTACTTTGTATTCTTCTCAATAATCTCGCAAACCTTTACATGTAGCCATTTTGTTGCATCCACTTACTTTTGAGCAACTAAGATAGATTGTTCCTTCGATGATAACAAAGATAAATACAAAGAATAAACAATTAGTAGAAAGCTGAATGGTCATAGGCATATTTACCTATGGCCGGGTTGACATTCTTCTTAATTCTTCAAATTACATGTAGTGATTTTGAACCATGTGCCTTTGTGAGTTTGTTATGATCATAGCTCGGAGTATTTTGCACTTAATATGTACTGATGTGCGAGTGATTCGATTGGCAGCTTCAGTCATAGCTGTTATAGCCTTGTTGGGTTAACAGCCGGAACTGTGACTTGTTTCTGGATGATTATAAGGGGTTTGTGTGGGTGACAAATGATCTGTGTGAACTACCAACAGTTTGCGTGGCCAAATCAGATCAAATTAAGGGGGGAAAGATATTGAAAAATTAGAATTATGACATTGGTGTTGTTTATACACACTGGCTCAAACATTATCTTTCTTTTCATTAGTTAGATTCGGACATTGGTCTATATGTCATTTTTTGGAACTTGAAGTTCTATGTATGCAGTTCCATTCATACATGTTAAGTGCTGTAAAAAAAATAACAATAACAGAAATTTCGTACATGTTAAGTTCTTCCATCAAAGCTGGCGTGTGTATGTATCAGGTTCTTTTGTTGAAGCTGCTGATATGTGTTGTGTAGCTTGTTATGTTAGCATATATGATTCGTAACTATAACCGGGTTCATGTGCACAAGGTATGTTCTTAATATAAATTGAGGGGGGCCCTTACAACTGGATATGGAGCATCCCATTGCTGACACATAATCCAAGGTACACCGATATTTTGAGAAAGAGCCATTTTTAGTTGCCCATTGGGTGTATGCTTTGTCACCCTCACCATACGCAGATTCATAATACCCATACTCATTTTCAACCTGCAATAAGTCTAGACATCTGATTGGAACTAAAACTTTTTTAAGTTTGATTACACTTTACAACCAAAGTTTTATCTTATAAACGGACAAATGCTTTGCCATGTTTTAACAAAAAAATTTAGCATAAAAACCTTCCATGAATACGCTTATAAATTATCATCCGATTAGTGTTGTAAAAAGCAGCCTAGGCGGCCGACCAGTGCCTAGTGCCTTTTGCAACATTAATAATCTGATATGATTAGCAAAAATATTGGTTCAAACCTCGTACAGTTGAATAAAAATATCGTGACTTTTAAGGACAAGTGGACTACTTTAACATAAATTCAAAAGTAGCATTGATCATAGAGTCCTTCAGAAAATAAAGATCACTTTTGGATTTAAAATAACTGTATGAACCCGAAGATGAAAAATGATTCGTTTGACCTCAAAAGTCAAAGTATGCCTATCTTAATATTCTAAACTACTGTTTAAGCTGGTTTGTTATTGAGAAAAACTTGCCTGAGCTAAGATGATGGGACCTCCTTGTGACACAAAAAACTTTTCTTTCTTCATCATGTTTACGATGAGAGTAGTGAAGTTCTGCATATAATGCTGCATTTTTCACCAACAACACACAATATTTACAAAAGGAAATAACATTTGAATTTCCCTGAAGGAACATTCTACTTTTAGAGTGTTTGGAAGTGCGTTTTCTAATTGATTAGTGTGACTTGAAGAAGCAGACTCGGAAGTACAGTTGATTAATGCTAGGGGTAATCAGGTAATTTTTCATTTGTATCAATAATCAGTTAATTGTGAGATTTATATGATAACATCAACCAGTTTCACACCTTGAAAGGCTCATTGCCGGTTCTGAAGACGGTCCCAGGCACATAATGCAACCAAACTGGTATACCGCTGTATATCATACAACAACTTGTTAGGAATTCAAAACAAATGAAGTCACATACCACTAATGTACCACAATGTACTACCTGTTTTAGCTTAAAGGCACACATTTTAAATAATATTAGATAAAGAATAATAGTCATTGTTGACTCACCCAAAATTCCATTCTGGAGCAACAAATGGCCCAATTCGTAGAATCAGAAGCATGCCGGCATCCTGAACTATCTTCACAAATTTGGGTAAATCATACCTTCCACCGAAATAGTACTGCCACAACCCATCAAGCAAGCACAAAGACAATCAATTAGTGATCATTATTATGATGGTCTGAAAAGCCAAATGTTCCATCTGCAAGTTAAAATGGCACTCACATTGCCTGGTGATGGTTCATGACCATTCCAGAACACGTACGTCTCGATCACATCAATACCACCTTCTTTCGCTGTTTTTACCAATCCAGGCCACATCTATCACATCAGAAAGTTGTAAAGTTATGTCATTAGTACTTAAAATTGTCTCCAGGTAACTCATATTCATGTAAAGTTTCTCATATTTACGAAATAAACTTATACCTCTTTGAAGAATATAGCTTAAGACAGCACATCAAATTGAAGAAACCATAAAACTACTTTTTCAAAATATCTGAATCGACTGCACGGTCCTCGTCTCATAGCCAAGGGGGGGGGGGTTGTAAATTGTCATTTATCAGTTATTGGAACATTATAACACCTGATAGGCTACCAAATTATAAAGAAATAGTAAGAGAATTAATTATAAAAAGTAGGAAAGAGCAAGAAAACCGAACAAAAACCCAAAAGTTGGAAAGAAACCGCCCCCAACAAAACAAACTATTCAAAAACCAAATGGTCCGTTTTGAGATTTTTTAAAGCGAAAGTTTGGTTCGGTTTTGTTTTATATGAAAACCCAAATCGAGAAAACCGAACCACCTCATGCTAATGTTATATTCGTATACATTAACATTATGTGAACTTTATTTCCCATGATCCATTGGTGGTCCTAATGGCGGCACATTCCCATTACAATTCTGAATTGGAGCATTGGCACAAACCATCTCCTTATTAGCATTATTGCTCAGTCCATGCATGTTATGTTGAGAATCATACCAAGACCTCTGTTCATGAATATCAATTTCATTACCGAAAGAGAGAATGTGGTCATCCACATATACCATGTGATTCATGTCTAGACTATGCATATCATCCATCTCATAGCTTTGCGGGTATGGTTCAGGGGGTTTAAAGTTAAAGCAGCTTTCTTCATTGGTACATTCAAGACGATTCTCAGCGTCTGTAGTACACAATCCAAATTGTTGGTCCAGAATTGATGGCTTATGCTCAGTGTTTGCTAGAAAGTGATCATCATTTCTGTTGGGAGTAAACGAAATATCCTGTATAAAATTGTTTTCGCTTTCCCAGATACCATTTGTCCTTGGAACTTCATGAGAGCTTCTTACTGAAATTTCATTCAAAGCTGGAGGATAAGATACTTTAAGGTTAGAAGATGAAAGATATTTATGTAAATCAATTATAAAAAATGTATGGATCAAAGTACAAAAAATCATCTGAATAATGAAATTTGTCTACCTGTTAATGGTAAGTCAGGACTAAAATGTCCCGCAAAAGAACCAATTGGTTGAACTGGATTAGGAACAAAAGTTGCGACTGCTGCCTGATGATTTTCATGGTATAGAGCAGGAATTGAAGAACTTGCATGTACACATTGATGGTAGAAAGGTGGAGAGTGAATAGGTGATGCGCGTGTTGTGTCGTTGCGGTTTAGCAGTATTAATGCCTACTCAAGTTTTAAATTTATATTTAGCCGACTTATCAATAACACACACACTTAATGAGCAGTGTACCCGGTCAGTATGAATATAATGGTAAGTAGAGTGTCGATCACTAAGAGTGGAACGTATTATCTAGTTATTCTAATCAGTATTTTAATATCCTAAGTTAACTATACAACCTAATCTAACGCAAGGGGGTTCAGCCTGAGAGACTGGCACAGTTTGGTTATGATTAAATAGTAAACTAAACTATTGAGCATGAATCAGCGATTAGCACACACGTACACAGATAGATACTTGAGACAATAAGAAGACCTGTCCTGATAATTAAGTAGCTTGTCACTTGTTTTATTGCTAGTTTTATATGAAGTGTATATAATTAAACCTTTCTCGTTGGCTCTAATCTTATCGGCGAGTAAACCCTTAATGATTACTTATGTCTATCCTATTTATTAAGCGTCTCTTAAATAGGCGAGGAAGGGGCATGGCGACCCAAGCAATGCTCAGCTAGACACAGAGGTTATCAATGCACTAATAAAAGTCACCAAAGACATCAACATATAATCTTTAATTAATGGGAAAGCAATATTAAGGGGAGTGCATGATTTTCCGTAGTCACATGACATAAGCCCATCAATCCTGATGAATTAAAGTGTACTAATACAATAAAACAAAACTACTTAATGAATTGAATACATGCAGGACCTTCTTACAGCTCTTGTATCTTCGTTTAGGTGTGTCTTGTGCTGCTTGGTCGTCTGAATTCGGCTCTAGGGTTTCTGTCTTCGAAAGCTTAGTGTTCGAGAGAGCTAAAATTCGTCTGTCCTTGGGGTATTTATAGTTTCTGTCTCAGGGATAGATGCGGCGCATAGAATGAATAGATGCGGCGCATTGACTTAACTTCGCGTGGGGTCCAAGATTAATATATTCAGGAATATTCGTACACCGTCTTCAGATGCGGCGTATCTTGACTTTGTATGCGGCGCATGTACTTGGATTGTAACTTGTGAAAACTTGATAGTGATACGCCATATGTTAGAAGTATGTTGCGGCGTATCTGGAGTAGAACGAGCTTGATCTTCTGGATTTCAGTAGGCTTTTGACATCTTGCTTGTTTTGCTCCATAATTAGTCCAAAATCGCCAAGTTTCACATAATGCTTGTTTTTACCTGAGAATTACTAAAGTAAACATTAACGTATCGATTCTCATAGATAATATAATAAAAAAAGTCAAATAAATAGGATAAATGATGATAATAAAATGTACTTATTTGAGTTCATCAAATATCCCCCTCACTTGAACTTTACTTGTCCCCAAGTAAACCTTAGAATTAATCGTATGAAAATGTATCCTAAAAGATATTAGGATTTATTTTTATATTTAAGCACGTATTCGTTTTTGTCATAATCACACAACCAAACACTTAACGAAGTAGAAACCAAAATAATTTTTAATGTAAAACAATTCTAAATCGTTTAGTTGCTTAGTTGTGACGAATATTCTATCATAGGCTTGGCAAGTATACGCATCTCCCCCACTAAAGCCAAGGAATAACAATTCTAAAGCGGTAAAAAGGGTTTGTTGGTTAAGGGTTGATCATCCTTTTTAATCTCTATCGATCTCATATTCCAGAAAAGGCGACAAAATCACAAATACATGATCGAATCCACGACCACGATACTTGCAATTGCTCAAATCCTTAACTCGAATAGGCTAAAGATAGGACCAAGTAATCTTTACCAATAATATTATATCAAAAAGGGCGACAAAATCATAAATACATAGCCGAATCCACGACTACGATACTTAAGATTGCTCAAATCCCTAATCTCAATAAATCAAAGGTTTGGATGAAGAATGATATAGGGTATGGATAACATTTGGGATACAATTTGGTGTAAAATGAAAAATAAACAAAACAGATAAATTAAAATCCTAAGTGTGGTTAATCACTTTCCCAACCATCCCATGAATAAGACTCATATCATTGAATAACTCACGCTTTAACACTTGAAACACACGCTTTAGGTAGACACGAATTATACTCAACAAGATCTCAATCAAAGAATAACCTTAGTTGGCGTTCCCATAACGGCCAACTCTCATTCAATCCATAAATATAATATACAACAAATAGTGGTGATATCTCCCACTTAATACAAAACTTTACATAAGTTGGTTAAAACAAAGTTCCAACTTTTTCTTTTTTTTTTCTTTTCTATTTTTTTGATTTTTTTTTTGAATCACATATATGTGTAAAATTTCACAACTTTACTATCACTTATTTTTCCGGATAATTTTTCCATACTCTTCACACTTTCAGAAATAACTGTAATAGTGAAAGTAGCAAACACACGAAAAATAAACTAAAAGCTATACAATATTTACTTTCATACCAATTGCATTGTGCAATTTCCCAACCTAACCAAAGATAATGAATTACGCACGCGAACACAGGTAATGTAAGGAAACACACTTTGCCTAAAGCAATTAACCAACCACGAATTTTAATCTACAGGGTAGGCTAAGGTGTAAGGGTGTATCGAAACATTATAACAAAGGTGTAAGAAACGAAAGGAATGGCTCTGAGGGTTTTTTCTAGGGGTATCTTACTCTAAAAGTGAGAGTAACAAAGGGTTTATACAGGGGTTAACTAACCAGTGTAGTTAGTTAATATCACATAACATATAAAGGCTATTTGGGTGTAATCCTAGAAATTTACCAATTTAGACAAGTCACTCAAATTATATAGATAATACTTATTATGGTTGTCTCGAATAGTATACAAGCCAAGTTCTAAAGTTTACAAGTCACCAGCACACTAAAGTTTTAATATTTTTGAAAGAATAGAGTTATGTGTGCGGTTATGTAATTTAGACTTTAAACAAAAACATGCTAAAAATTTTAAATTTTGATATATTAAGCGCATTTTAAGCATATTTTGAAAAAGTTTAGGACAAGTAAGTGTTCTAATTCTCCAATCCCCCCACTTAAGTTAAACAACGTCCTCATTGTTTGTGTCAAAGGTTAAAAACTGGAAAATAAAAGAATTAGAACAGAAAAAACTCCCCTGAGATTTGCTCGGTATGATCCTCCATTATTCGTATAAGAGCAAAAATCAACTTTCTTGTGGATGAGAACGTTTAAGCTTCATAGATGATGTATCCACAGTAATTGCAGGAATCTATAATACCATTAATACTTTAACACACCTGAGTTAAGAAGGCTCAAACTTGCATAATACATTAGTAGTTAGTAAAAAATAAAAATTAAAAATTAAAACTGTAAATCATCAGGTCAGTCGATACGCCGTATCTTATGGAAGAAGATACGCCGTATCGAGCCTGGAATAAATACGAATCAGAATAAAAGATGCATCGCATCCTTAACCAGGGATGCGCCGCATTAAATAAACTGACAGAAAGTTTTAAAGTCAAAAATAAAAATGCAGAAAATAAAATAAGATATGACCAGTGCAAGTGATGCGTCGCATCTTATGATGGAGATGCGCCGCATCCTCTGCAGGTCTGACAGACTCGACACAGAACAGAAAAGTAAAAATTTTTCTTCCGGGTTGTCTCCCGGTCAGCACTTGTCTTTATTCCAGAGTCTTCAAGTTAGACTCACGTTCAGCTCCTTATTCTAATACTTCAGGTTCAAACTCCACCACTTCGTTCTCAGTATCCTCAATTTTATTATCAAAGTATTTTTTAACTCGTTGCCCGTTTACCTTGAATATATAACCATTTTTATCGCATATTTCAATAGTCCCGTATGGATACACTTTCTTGACAACGAACGGACCCGTCCATCTTGATTTAAGTTTACCTGGATACATCTTTTATCGAGAATTAAATAGCAGCACTTTTTCTCCAATAGTAAACATTTTATCCCCATGTAACCTCGAGTCATGCCATCTTTTAGTTCTTTCTTTGTAGATCTTAGTATTTCTGTAGGCCTCATCTCTTTGTTCGTAGAGTTCATTGAGTTCCATGAAACGGTTCTTTGTTGCAGCTTCTATATCCATATTGCATTGCTTCAAAGCCCAATATGCACTTTGTTCTATTTCGACCGGTAGGTGGCATGTTTTTCCGTATACAAGACGAAATGGAGTGCATCCCGTCGGTGTCTTATAGGCTGTACGAAATGCCCATAAAGCATCATTTAACTTGTCAGACCACCCTTTCGGATTATATCCAGTCGTTTTTTCTAAAATCCGTTTTATAGCCCTATTGGTTACTTCAGTTTGCCCATTGGATTGAGGATGGTATGCGGTGGAAACCCTATGATACACTCCATATTGTAGCAAAGCTCTTCCTAGATGGTGATTACAAAAGTGTGTTCCCCTATCACTAATCAATGCTTTAGGAACTCCAAACCTAGCGAACAAACTTCGCAAAAATTTAAGCACTACCTTGCTGTCGTTTGTTGGTGATGCTTGCGCTTCGACCCATTTTGATACGTAATCAACAGCAACCAAAATATATTTATTACTTTTAGATTCAGGAAATGGTCCCATGAAGTCCAATCCCCATATGTCGAAAACTTCACATACATGGATATAGTTTTGAGGCATTTCGTTTCTTGATGTAATATATCCGGATCGTTGACACGCATCACATCCTTTTATATAATCTTTTGCATCATCCAACATAGTGGGCCAATAGAATCCTGCATCAAGGATTTTTCTTCTTGTAATAACTGCACCGTGATGTCCCCCCGTCGGCCCCGAATGGCAATGTGCCAATATTGCTGGGATATCATCACCATCTACGCATCTTCGTATAATATTGTCAGGGCATAATTTAAAGGCATAAGGTTCATCCCAAATATACTCACTAGCGCGATTTAGAAACCTTCTTTTCTCGTCGGATGTTAGCCCTTTTGGAATTTCATTTGCAACAATAAAGTTTATATAGTCGGCATACCATGGTCTATTATTATTGCTCTTAATTCTTACCATCATAAGGTGTTCATCAGGAAAGTCATCAGCGATTTCTCTTTCATCAAGCACCTCCATATCAGGGTTTTCAAGCCTAGATAAGTGGTCGGCAGCTAGATTCTCGGCACCCTTTTTATCTTTAATTTCAATATCGAATCCTTGGAGCAATAAAACCCACCTAATAAGCCTTGGCTTGGCATCCTGTTTATTGAACAAATACTTCAAAGCAGAATGGTCAGTGTAAACCATAGTTTTTGACAATATAAGATATGACCTAAATTTATCGAAAGCAAAAACTACTGCTAAAAGTTCTTTTTCCGTGGTGGTGTAATGTTCTTGGGCATTATTTAATGTTTTGCTAGCATAATAAATTGGCTTAAATTTCTTTTCTATCTTTTGGCCAAGTACAGCTCAACAAGCATAATCACTAGCATTACACATTAGTTCAAAAGGCATATTCCAATCTGGCGAAATTATAATAGGTGCAGAAGTTTGTTTTTCTTTAAGTATATTTAAACGCCTTTTTGCAATCTTCAGAAAAATCAAACTTCGCATCTTTTAGCAATAGTTGGGTCATAGGCCTAGATATCATTGAAAAATCCTTTATGAACCTACGATAAAATCCAGCATGCCCTAAAAAACTTCTAACACCTTTTACATTAGTGGGGTAAGGTAGTTTGGCAGTTACATCAATTTTAGCTTTGTCGACTTCTATACCTTTCCCAGAAATCTTATGTCCTAACACAATTCCCTCTCTAACCATAAAATGACATTTTTCCCAATTAAGAACAAGGTTAGTTTCTTCACACCTAGCAAGCATTTTATCAAGTTTAAAGAGACAATCACTAAATGAGTTACCGAACACCGAAAAATCGTCCATGAAGACTTCCATAAAGTCTTCTACCATATCATGGAAGATAGCCGTCATACAACGTTGGAAAGTAGCAGGGGCGTTGCATAGTCCAAACGGCATTCTCCTATAGGCGAAGGTTCCATAAGGGCAGGTGAAAGTCGTCTTCTCTTGATCCTCGGGGCAATGGGTATTTGGAAGAAACCTGAAAAACCATCTAAAAAACAATAATAATCATGTCCTGATAGTCTTTCTAACATTTGATCAATAAATGGAAGAGGAAAGTGATCTTTTCGCGTAGCATCATTGAGTTTGCGGTAGTCGATGCAAACTCTCCATCCAGTAACAGTTCTTGAAGGGATTAGCTCATTGTCGTCATTGAGTACTACCGTCATTCCTCCCTTTTTTGGTACAACGTGGATAGGACTGACCCACGAGCTGTCGGAAATTGGGTAGATAAGTCCGGAGTCAAGTAATTTCACAATTTCATTTTTCACCACGTCTTGGACTTTTGGATTCAAACGCCTTTGGGGTTGGATAGTTGGTTTGAATTCATCTTCCATAAGGATTTTATGTGTACAGAATGACGGGCTAATTCCCTTAATATCAGACATACTCCATGCTAATGCTCCTCTTCGTTTATATAGTACCTGCAAAAGGGATTCTTTTTCTTTTGGCGTTAAGTCAGATGCAATAATAACGGGCGAATTAGTGTTCCCATTTAAATAGGCATATTCCAAAGTAGAAGGGAGATCCTTAAGCACAGGTTTAACATCATCAATTTCATTAGCACTAGCGGAATAAACTTGTTCTTTTATTACGTCGTTGCTGTCATCAGATAAATGCGCCGCATCGATATTTCCGATGCGCCGTATGGCGTTACAAACAGCGGAATCAACAGCGAAATAATTATCAATAGTATTTTCATCAACTTGATCTTCTATAGCAATTGTGTTTTCTAAATTTTTAAGCAGAAAAGAATCAAGCAAATTACTTTTTAACAATTTCTGAGTAAATTGATTAATCGTGTCATCAGAAACATCGATATTATAGCATTCATCGTCTTCAGAATTAGTTTTACTCATAGATTGTTCCATATTAAATTCAACCTCATCTTTTCCTATGGTAAGAGTTATCTTTTTATTAAAAACATCAATCATGGCCCTAGCAGTGGCTAAAAATGGTCGTCCTAATATTATAGGAGTTCTAGAATTTTCGGGCATATCGAGGATAACAAAGTCAATAGGTAGTTCAAATTTATCAACTTTTATTAATATATTTTCAGCTATTCCTAATGGGTATTGTATGGACCTATCAGCTAGCTCTAAGCACATCCTAGTAGGTTTTGGTTCACCAAGGCCTAATTTTTCATACATAGAAGAGGGCATAAGACTTATACTAGCTCCTAGGTCGGCTAAAGCATTTCCAATATGTAAAATTTTAATTTGACAAGGAATAGTGAAACTCCCTGGATCTTTCTCCTTAGATGGAAGTTTGTTGAGCAATGCTGCTGAGCTTCTTTCCCCCATTGTTACAGTGCAAGCCTCTTCAAGTTTGGACTTGTTTGTAAGCAAGCTCTTCAGATATTTAGCATATTTTGGCATTTGCACTAGGGCTTCCAATAATGGTATGCTTAGCTGCAGCTGCTTGAGATTTTCCAGGAACTTCCTTTGATAGGCATATTCTTTCTCCTTCCTTACCCTATGTGGAAAAGGTAGTGTTGATCGTTTAAGTTCAACAGAAGGTTCTTCTCTAATCACAGGTTCTGGATTAGTCTCTTTTGGTTGCTCTTGCTCAGATGATATAGATTCAGGGGAAATCTTGTTTGTGCTGTTATCCTCGGGTGTCTCTCCGATTTGAAAGGTTGACTTTCCGCCTCTAGTTGTAATCCCTTTCAAATCGTGTTTTACCAAAAGAATCTTGTTAAGCACCATTGACAATTGGTGCACTTCAATTGCCAATCCATTAATCATGTTGTTTTGTTCCTTTAGTAACAGCTCATGACTGCCTTTGAATTCATTAATAAAGTTTCTTGCTTCATGATGTTCTTTTTCATTTGCTTGAGCGATTAGTAGTGCAAACTCTTCCATGGTAGGGTTTCTTTGGGGTCTTCCGAACCAGTTGGGGAAAATATCGAACATTCTTCCTGAAAATTAAAACAGGTAGATTTCAAAGTAAAAACTTCCTAGTATAAGGGTTAGAATATTTTCCGTTCGGAAATAAGAAAAATAAAAGTTGCTGATATCTGCAAACGATGCGCCGTATCCAAAAAGTTGGATACGCCGTATCTTATTACGTTAAAATTTAATCAGACTTTTATTCAGAAAACAGATACGCCGTTATGAACAAGAATGCGCCGTAATCCAGTTTAAATTATCAAAAATCGATTATATTTATTAAAA